>PVJL010012132.1:0-38865 GCA_004026885.1 Lyroderma lyra
ATGTGGGCTTTCCAAAGCTTACTGGACGCTGGTGCTGTCACTCTGGAGGGCGGCGGGGCCCCCAGCGGCGAGGGCCGCCCCTCTCGGACGGTGATTGGACTCGCCTGAGTAGCCGGGCTGGGATTGGTGCGAGGAGAGGCTAGAGCCTTTCGGTACGTTGGGCCGAGACCTGGGGAGGCGGTGGCCACCAAGGAGCCAGCTGGTCGCGACTCGCAGCATCCTCCCCTGCCGCGTACCCTCTCCGAAGGGCTGGGTTGAGGGAAGGAGCCGGAGGCCCCCTACTTCATCACGCGGGGGCGAGGGTGGCGCTTGTCGCGTGTGGGGCGCAGGGCCAGTGGGTCGGGAGGGGGTGGTGGTTGTGGAGGGCGTGAGGGGGGCGGGGGTCCAGAAGCGGGCAGCAGAAGTATCTGGAGATCTAGATCTGGAAACGCTTCCCGGGAGGAGGACTTGGCGGGGCACAGGAGGGCGTGGTCGTGTCTGGTATGGGATGCCATGGACAGGAGCGGGCCCTCCTGAGCAGACCTGTGGGTGGTTCCTTTCGGGAATCGTCGTCTTTGCTGAAGAGAGAGTCCCCATGGTCTCTGTACAAGTTCTGGAAACCTCTTTGGGTGGCTTTAATCACCTACTACTTCATTATAGAACTGCGCAGGGCCTCTTCTGATACTGGGCACAAACGTGGGGACCATGTCAGAAACGAGGAAGCCACTGCTGGGCTTCGTGGGCAAACTCCCCAGTGGGACTGCACTTGGCAACTCAGGCAAGACTCACTGCCCTTTGTGCATGGGGCTCTTCAAAGCCCCCAGGCTCTTGCCGTGTTTGCATACTGTTTGCACCACGTGTCTGGAGCAGCTGGAACCCTTCTCAGTCGTGGACATCCGAGGGGGAGACTCTGACACAAGTTCTGAGGGGCCAGTACACCAGGAAGGCAAGCCACGCAGCCTGCGGCCGCAGATGGGCATCCTCTGTCCGGTATGTGACGCTCAGGTGGACCTGCCCGTGGGTGGAGTGAAGGCTTTAACCCTAGACCACCTGGCCATGAATGATGTGATGCTGGAGAGTCTGCGTGGGGAAGGCCAGGGCCTGGTGTGCGACCTGTGCAGCGACAGGGAAGTGGAGAAGAGGTGTCAGACCTGCAAAGCCAATCTCTGCCACTTCTGCTGCCAGGCTCATAGGTAAAGATGGGGTCCCCCACCTGGTGTGGCTTACGAGCAGAGTACAAGGAGGTGCCAAGACAGAGAAATCCCTTGATTAGCAGATGGAAAGGAGAGCTTTCTCCAATGCCATGGAAGGTCAGAGAGCAAGCTATGATGTGATAGCAGATACTCTAGAATGGTACCTAACTCCTAAAGCCTATGTAATACCCAGAGTAATAAGAACACCAAAGGTTTACATAGTCCTCAGTTTACAAAGCACACACAGTGATCTTGGATCATCGATCCGTGGTAGATGAGTACTTGTACTGGGTACCGGAGAAGAAGGACAATGAATAGAATTGCACAGCCCCTGCTTCCATCTCTTTGGGTCCTTGCACCTCCTGTTGAAAAGCAGGCACCGTTTTCAGCCCTATTTATTACTGGAGGAAATAAGTGCAGTGATATGTGATTTGTGGAAGTGCCACAGCCAGTAAGTATTGTGTAACAGAAACGAGTTTTAAATTCAGATCCAACTGCATTCTATGCTCTTTCTACTAATCCACACTGCCTTCCCAGGGCAAAGTGATAACTGACAGAGCCCCCACCCCCACCCCCCGCAGCCTTTGCCTTGTACCCCGGTTACCTGGGAGCTTGGTGAGGTGGGCTGGGCGGTGCTCACCGCAGTGCACGTTGTGTCTGCGATGGCATTTGGTGAATAGTTTGCCATAGGACGCTCTTTTTGTCCTTTCTCACCCTTCTCCCCCATTCCAGGACATCAGAATATAAAATAGCAAGGTTTTCGGATTAGCCTAAAGTAGTTTTCAGTTCTGCCTTCCTTTATCCTCTGGTCTCACCACCAGAACAAGTTACTAGTCTTCGGTCTATTTTTAACTTGTAATTGCACTGCCTGGCGGCCAGCTAAACAACTGGCCCTGTGTTCTCCACGGCCACTCTCCCAGCGCAGAGTTTCAAGTTGCTGTAACAGTCCCCGGGGTTTCCTAGGGAGTTCCCTGCATCTCTAAAGGGCTACAGAAAAGAGGAATTTAAAAAGCTTTCATTCTACTGACCATTCTTTTCACTCTTTCTACTAATGTTGATGCCTCTTGAGGAAAATTCTAGCTTGCTGCTCTGGGTGACGTTAGACACCGGTCAAAGGAAATGCTCTACCCAAATCTTAGATGAAAGCTGAGGGAGACTTCTTGTCGGGGCCAGCCAGCCAGCTGCTTTTTAATTGCCTTTTTAAACACTGCCACCTGGCACAGTCTCTGTGCCCTGGTGCTGCCTTTTCACCTTGCTCTCACCTCTAGCTTGCTGCAGGAGTAGGCTGTGGCTCTTGTCTAACTTGCCCAATTAACTAAATAGGAAAAGTTCCAGGAGGTAGGCTTAGTGTTGCAACCTTGTGCAAAGTCACGTCCTAAAGCAGGAAGCCCTAGTCTACTGTCACTTACTCTGTACAACAGGCCTTTCAGGTAGGTATTGTCCCCACAGATGAGGAATTGGAATCAGAGAGGACCGAGTAGCTAGTAGGAGGTCAGAGCAAGTGGCTGAATTTGGTAGGGTTGGTGTGACTTCAGAGCCTGTGCTCTTAAAACTCTGGGCGTTTCCCACCTGGAATGGTCCCCTAATTCCTGTGCCCAACTGTGCTTGCCCCTAGGCGGCAGAAGAAAACGACTCACCACAGCATGGTGGACCTGAAGGACCTGAAAGGCTGCAGCCGTGTTGGAAAAGCCATCCTGTGCCCTGTGCACCCTGCGGAGGAGCTGAGGCTCTTTTGCGAGCTGTGTGACCAGCCCGTGTGCCGGGACTGTGTGGTGGGTGAGCACCGGGAACACCCCTGCGACTTCACCAGCAACGTCATCCACAAGCACGGGGACTCCGTACGGGAACTCCTCCGAGGCACCCAGCCCCACGTGGAGGCCCTGGAGGAGGCCCTGGCACAGATCAGAGGGACAAACAGTACCCTGCAGGAGCAAGTGCAGGCTGTGGCCGCCGAAGTTCGCACATTCTCGGAGGGCTACATCAAGGCCATCGAGGAGCACCGGGACAAGCTACTGAAGCAGCTGGAGGATATCCGGGTGCAGAAGGAGAGCGCCCTGCAGCTGCAGAGGGCACAGCTGGAGCAGCTGCTGGCAGACATGCGCACCGGAGTCGAGTTCACCCGGCACCTGCTGGCCAGCGGCTCGGACTTGGAGATCCTCATCACCAAGGGGGTAGTGGTGGAGCGGCTCACCAGGCTCAACAGCATCCAGTACAGCGCCCGTCCCGGAGCCAGCAACAGGATACGCTTCTCCCCGCAGGAGAAAGCAGGCCGGTGCCGTGGCTACGAGGTGTACGGGGCCATCAGCACCAAGGAGGTCGATCCCACCAAGTGTGTCCTTCAAGGAGAAGGTGGGACGGCACTGCCCGCTGGCAGTGAGGGGGCAGTAGACAGTATTTGAGGGCGTGTGGCTTTTTCAGCTAGGAAGGGTCCCTACTGACCAGCCCACCATAGGAGAGAGACCCTTCCCCTGCCCTTTCTTGATTTGCTCTGGTCAGGGTACAGTTGTTGTCCCTTACAGGGGTGAGACTTGATCCTTTTCCAGTTGAGAAATGTAGTAACTACCAAGGAGCTCCAGATGACAGAACACGGTGCCCGTAGTGGTGACAGCAGACGTCAGGGTAGGGCGAAATCCTGAGTGCTCAGAGAGCCGCATGGCAGGCCCCTGACTGCTCGGATCAGTTTCTAAAAAGAGCTGCAGGGGGAGGGAGGAAGAGAAGACTGGTTCACTTTCTCCTGTGCCCTTGTTGGCCATGTAAGCCACATATCATTGGCATTTAAACAAAACAAAACAAAACAAAACATGGTAGGGTGTCCTTCATTAGAGGGGTAAACCATTTTCCACCACAGCGTTCAAGTCCTAAAGGAAGCATATTCAAACATAGACCTCATAGCTCAGTCCTGACGGAAAGATTGTATCCTAGAGTCGCCCTGCCTCTGGCACAGAATTGGTAACTGGAGGGCACAGAACCCCTGGGAGACAGAATGGGAGGAGGACAGAAGGAGCAGGGTGATGGCAGTGAACAGGAAGCACAACCTTTTGTTCCAAAGAGAAAAGGCAAGATGGTGTGTGATCCAGGGTGTAGCTGGCCTTCGAGGTGACGGGTGTTTATCGTCTGCAGATCTCCACAGAGCCCGGGAGAAACAGACAGCCTCTTTCACCCTGTTTTGTAAGGACGCAGCCGGAGACAGCATGGGCAGGGGAGGAGACGACATTCAAGTGGCAGTGGTCCCTAAAGATAAGAAAGATAGGTTTGTACTACAGTCAGGTGTCACGGGTGAAACACGGTGACGCAACTGGGAACCTGAAGTAGGGGGGTGTAACTGCTGGAGTTAACCTCCTTCCTCCCCAGGAAGCTGTGGGTGGACCAGTCGGACCAGATGTGCTTTCCTATGCAGATTTTATGCCTCCATTCAGTTCTCTCCCAAAGGTCTGATCTTCAGCCCAAGCTTTGAATAGACTAGAAAATACTCTATATTAGACCAAATGGTGCCCTTCTCAAAATTCAGCCCCTCTTGGCTCCTAAACTGTCCTAGGAGCAGAGTTATGACTCTGGAATGAGAGGACAGAGAAGGAGGGTACAACAGAAGCCGGTTGAAGAACATAGCAAAGTTCTCATCGGTGCATCAGGTTAAATTAGCATCTAAGCTGCTTCCTTTCTGCTGTGAAATTAATTTCTGAGACAAGCAGAAGCAGCGCCCTGCTTGGGGGGCCTTTAACATGAAGCTGGAATTTAAAGGTGAAGAGTTTACGTCCTAAAGGGGTGGGCGACTGGAGCAGGCTCCTGAGCGTGAGTGGCTTTGCTGAACTCCTGTCTCCACGCAGGCCTGTGAGAACGGTGATCCAGGATAACAAGGACGGGACGTACTGCGTCTCCTACACCCCCAAGGAACCTGGTGCCTACACGGTTCTGGTCTGTATCAAGGACCAGCATGTGCAGGTAAGACCTGTCACGTGCTTCCCTGAGCCCCTTTCCCCCGGCCCCCCACATACTGTATGTGGAGACATTTCTGATAGGATGAGCTGTTGAGAGGGATCAGATAGGATTCTCTTCTTTCTTTCCTTCGCGTTAGAAGTGGCCCAGACTTGGTGACTCTTACCCTTCCTAGAGGATGCTGGCAGCCACCAGAACTCTCTAGCCCTGCTCCACCTCCTGGCAGTTAGGCTTGTATTTCATCATTCTCCCAGCTGGCTTACAGGAATTTTTAGTTTGGGAAAGAGGCCTTGGTCACACGGACAGTCTACCAGCAGACAATACACCTTCAAAAACTAGAATCTGGCTCAGGATTTTCCAGCTCAGACCACGGCCAGACCGGGACTTACTGGGATAGTGGGGAGGGTGACGCTCTCTCCTCTCAAGTGCCCGGTCAGCTACCTGCCTAACCATCTGCCGTGTCTGCTGCTCCCAAGTATACTGCTCTGTGACCATGCTGACTACACCTCTTCAGACAAGTATAACACTTTCTGGTTAGAGATGACGAATTTTTTTAAATGAGGTCACACTCAGCATGTTCAGCAGAACCTGGCACTGGAGTAGCTGGAGATGTCCCCCAACTAGAAATCCGTACCCACAAATCCGTGTCCAGTGTCATGATGGTCGGCTATGGTCTGCATAGGAAGGCCCATGTCCGGTAGCCACTTACTGCTGCCCGCTGCACCGTGCTGGAATGGGTTAGGTGTTCGCATTCTTTTCATTCTTCTGAACCGTTCAGGCACAGGGACCCTCATCCAATTAGATGAGGAACCAAAGTTGTCAAAATGAACAATTCGTACATAGCACAATTACAATCTGACCCCACTTCTTTGAACTTCAAGTTGTTTTTAAACTAGTCTGGAAACTCTTTAAAGGGAGAGACTTAAGGTCTCTCTTTAAAGGAAGGTTCGGAGGTGCCACACCTGGGTGCTTACATGGGGACAGGCACACAGCAACACTTAGCACCTATTAACCAAGGCTAAAAGCCAGAGAGCAGAAGCTCTCCCGGAAGGCAGGCGGCAGGGAGGAGCTTCTAACTGGAGAATGATGAACCACACTCTACCTTTGTCCCCTGCACACCCTGTCACTGTCCCAGAATTCGTAGACGGGTAAACAGATGTGTCTGGGATGGAGGGCTGGAAGGAGGTAGCTCGTATGAGGGGTTTGGGGAATGAGAAATTGGACATCTTAGCTTTGTGGTTGGCACGCTCACATTGCTCGCATTACCCGAGAGTCCTCAAGAGCGGAGAAGACAGGAACGGAAGTGACGTCAGAGCTCCGACGGGGTTTACCGGTGGGTCAAGTGGGCTGCGTGCTGGAAGGGCAGCTCTGACTCCTTGACTCCGTCATGGAGTCTGACTGTGGCTCACAAACCTGAGCGCCTAGCTGGTTATCATCCCTGAGTCTCTGTGTCCCTCCTGCTGTCCCGGTCCCTTGAAGTCAGGCCTTGTGACTCACACTCCGTTTAGCACACGTGGTGCCCAGCACATCCCTGTTCTCTGCTCTGTTCTGGACACTGCAGGGCTCGCCATTCACGGTGACCGTGCGGAGGAGGCACCGCTCCCACCCGGGTGTGTTTCACTGCTGCACCTTCTGCTCCAGCGGAGGCCAGAAAACTGCTCGCTGCGCCTGCGGAGGCACCATGCCGGGTGAGGGCCAGTGGCTCATGAAAGCCCTCCCCTCTGGGCCTGTCTCCCAGCAGCGGGGATCGGTGGGCACAGCCCCATTCAGACTCGGGCTTTGTTTCTAGGAGTTAAGAATGGCCCGTGCATAGAAATACCACCGTTCTCACAGTCTCACGTAAAGCATCTTTGCCCTGAAAATTGAAATACTGAGCTTAAAAGTTCTGAGCTCTTGTAGTTTGATGCATTTCACCAAGCCCGTGAGCCCTGGGCTTCTCCCTGGATGCTCGGTTTCCGTCTACCCTCTCCAGCATCCTGGCAGTGTAACAAATGTCGACCCACTCAGTTCCTGTGAGAATGTTAAAGAAATTCCCCACGTGGCCGGGATGGGGGCACAGACGGTTAACCCAGCTGAGCCAGGTCAGGCTCTTTTCGTGGGGAAGGGAGTCAACTCAGGCAGGAGATCTGATTTTTATTCTGTCACGTCCTTGCTCTCGTGGTGGCCTGAAGATGGGCTTTTGCACCCGTTACTATATACCTTTCAGGATCTACTATCTTTATTTCCACCTCTCTATCCTTCTCTTTTATTCCAGTTATTTCAGTTCAAATCCAAACCAGTTCATCTCCTTGAGCTAGAGTGTTAACATAACACTTAGACCCTCAGCTAACCTTGACCGACTGGCTGCTGTCAGTCCTGGGAGTGCTGACGGGAGAGGCGGCCGGGAGCTCGTGCCTCTCGCCAGGTTTTTATCGGACGTTTTCACATCCGTGAGTCAAGATGTTGCCAGGAGCTCTCTTCCCACAATTGCTGCTGATGGTGTTTTTCCCTCTCTGTGTACCATGCAGGTGGATACCTAGGCTGTGGCCATGGACACAAAGGCCACCCAGGTCGTCCCCACTGGTCGTGCTGTGGGAAGCTGACCGAGAAGTCCGAGTGTACGTGGACCAGCGGGCCAGGCACGAGGAGTCTGCTGAGGACAGTGGCGCTCTGACGGCGTCCTGGGTCAGCCTGTGCAGCTGCAGCCAGCACAGCCTCAGCTTCCCAGAGGACCCAGACCTCGATATAGTCTGAAGAAACTGACAGGATGAAAAACAAAGTGCCTTAGCTATATTCTCAAGTTCAAGCACTTTTTGTGAGATACTTGTGGATTGTATGTACGGACAGTTGAGCGCAAGAGGCTGCCACTGTGTTAACGATGGGTTGGCAGCATTCTTTGTACTCCAAGGGAGGCTGCCTGCTGATTGGTACAGGTACGAAGGTGCCTAGGCCACGAAGCTCAGAGATCATCGGGGTGGTCTGCCACCTTCCCTTTCGATAACTAATCTTTTTCACTTCTCCCTGAGCCGCATGTGATTTAGATCTTTCCCTCAGAAATTAAAACCTCCTTTTCTCAAGTCCACTTTTTGTTAGCACACGTTACACTGTCATCTTGCTATTTAGGTGGAGGTCCCCCCGCTTCCCACCTACACCGTGTTCATCTTGTACCCCCAGAGCCTGGGAAGGGCACACAAGCAGGAAGTAAATAAAGGGGAAAGGTGTTGGAACAGAACCCCAGAAGTTCACTGCAGCTCTTCTCATGCCAGGGGACCTGGGCCCTCCATGCGCCTCATGTCTCCCAGCGCTGTCTGTCTACAAGGAAGTTCCCTAGCAGCTTGGATGCCTGGAGCGTGCCCACGTCGTGTCAGCGTCTGCAGAGAGTTCCCGGGGAAGAAGGACACCGCTGATTACTTTCCCCTCCACAAAACATTTCCTTCCTTTGTGTCTCGTGGCATTACTCTGCTTAATTCTATGTCGTTGACTTTTCCTTCTCAGTCATCTTTGCTAATTCCTCCTCTTATCTCCGGTGTCTACACATCAGAGGGTCCCAAGGATCAGTTCTTGCATTGCTGTCTCCTCCCACTCCATAGCTGATCCCATCGCTCATGACTTTAAATACCATGTACACGCTGATGACTCTCAAATTTATCTCCAGCTCCAAATTCCAAAGGATTATATCCAGTGCCTTACCTGGCGTCTCCACTTGGATATATTATCACAGGCGTCTCAAGTTAAAAATGAGAACTCCCAGTTTCCAATCCTCATTTTCCCCATCTTTTCCACCAAGCCATTTCTCCTGCAGCCTTCTCCATCTCTCTACAAGGGACGTGCAGAGTAGGGACGCAGGGACGTGCAGACCCATCCTTACAGGTGCTGGGGTCGGTGGTCCTGGAAGCATCCCCAACACCACCCGTGCAGCACACCCAGTCCACTGGCGGGTCCTGTCAGCCATCCCTCCCAAGTTGTCTGCTGGGCTCCGCGTCCCCCTCCACTGCTGCCCTGCTGGCCTGGGAACCAAGACCTACCTCCTGGAGTTCGCCTCTCTGCTCTCACTCTTAGCCTCCTGTGGTCTGTTTGTCACTCAGCAGTCAGAGAGGTCCTTTGAAGAATACCCCAGATCACGTGAACCTCTCAGCAGCCTCGCCTTACTCAGAACAAAGCCTGAACATCAGCGTGGCCCGAACCCCTGCTCATCTCCCCGTGCCCCCTCCATCACAGAATGCTAGCCGGTCTGGGGTTCCTCAGACTCTCCACGTACTCTCTGTCTTGGGGGCCTTATCACCCCCCACCCCCCATCTACAATGGTCTCACAGATACTGACGTGATTCACTCATTTCCTCAGGTCTCTGCTCCATGTCAAATATCAGCTTACTAGAGACGTCCCTAAGTACCCTGTATAAAATAGCAACGCCCCCGGCCCCAACCAGGACTCCGTGTCACCCTTTCTCCGCTTCATCACCATCTACCATGTACGTTCTGTGTGTTTACTGTCTGTCTTCATACTAGACTAAGCTCTAGGAAGGCACAGATGGACACGTATTAACTACTGTATTGTCCCCATGTAGGAAAGTTCCTGGCACATGGTAGAGGCTTAATCAATGTTTTGCTGAGCGAATAAAGATCTACTTGGTAGAATTTTTTGTTTGTTTCTCCTTGGTATCAGTTTCTACAAGCCAGACTCCCCTTCCCTCCAACTCCAATATTTGTCATTTATCCCAATACCATTTGGAAAGAAATCTTGGCCTCGCAAACCTGTTGGATAAATTAAATGCACCGCAGGGACCAGCTTTGACTTTTCCAATTACCTCAGCCACCCAGGGAACTGCTTGCCATGAAGCAGCTTGTTGTGTTACATCATTTTTTTCCCCTCGTGTCTTTTAATGAATCAGATTTCAGAACTGAGGATAAAAAGCTTATCATATCAGTTGGAAAAAGGCTTTGATAATTGGATAACACCACTGTAGATGAAATTATATTGCAACAGAAAATTTCTGTACGACATCTGGGTTTTGGCAAATGCTTAGACTTAAGCAACATTAATGGTAACAATTCCATTACATATATTAGGGTTGTTTGTGCAGGTGGGGGTGGCGGTGGGGTTGGGGGTAGTCCTGTTCCTTGGTCTGTGCTACCTATAGTGGAGCCTAAACTCAATTTAATCCAAATGTCCTGCCAGCTGAGGACCTGGCAAAGTAAGAGTAATGGGCAGAGCCCCGGACTCCCAAGGCGAGGAAAAAGAGAAGTCTGAGGATTTATAAAGTGTCCCCAGTGGATCAGAGTGCTTCGGAAATCACCTTTGTGAGCACGGAAGCATCGACATGGTGGTGTATTGAGAGGTGAGTTACAGCTCTGGAGAGGTACGCAAAGAGAACCTCAGTCACAGCCTCTGTCCTCTGGGGTGCTGTATCAGGATAAACACCTCGGCCGTCTTGGACAACAAACCTACCTGTCCATACACCTGTCAGCCTACCGGTTCTCTGATCTCTGAAATCCAAGTCTCTCAGCTTTACCTGTGTGTTAGGTGCGCCTCAGTCAGGAGGGGGATGGGCGAAGCTGAGTGCTAATTAAAAGCAGAATATGGGAAGATGCATTTCACTCTTGGCCTTGTTAGCTTCTACATATTGCTTTCAATCCCTTCATCACTTCAAAGTCTTCCCTAACTAGGTCAAATCCCATCCTTAGCCCTCCCAGCTACACCTACCTACCTCTCCCTTGTACACCCGTCACTTTACAATCATCCACGATAATCTGATTAATGTCTGTGTCGCTGTGTCCCCTCCTAGAGGTGTGCCTTAGGATGACACCAATGGTTTTGGGTTTTACTTCCCCTTATATTTTTGGTACCCAGCAGTGCTTGACACATTTAATATATAAATAATTAAGCAGTACCAGTACTCTCCCCATCTTCCCTCTCAAACGTAATCTCCACCTACACTAAGATTCAGCTAAGGATTCTGGGTAAAAAGGGATCAAGCTGGTCAAGACGTTGTGTAGCTGCATTTGTCTCCCCTGTTCTTTCCCTAGGAGTTAGGCTGTTCTCTCCCCTCCATCTCCATCCCCCAGCTACTGACCCCTGTGGTACTCTGTACTACAACTCACCCTAATTTCACTTACGAAGATGTTTTAATCTAGGGTATGTCTGAGAGTTCTGAATTCCTACTATAATTCTCTCTGTGCCTGCAGGTATGCTTAATTCCTGCTGACTTTTCCTAGAGCAAGGTGCTCCACAGCAAACAGCAGTACAATATCCCACTTTGTAAACCAATTCTCTCAAGGCATTGTGGGAGGCATCGAGATTTCGGCCAACCGGAGAAGCCACTCTGAGCACTGCAGTCTCCATGGCTGTCCTGTTAGTACAGGACAATCTGGCTTCACCTCTGAGCCCTGCTGAAAGCCACTTGGTTGGGCAACAGAGAGAGTCAGAGACAGGACACAACTCAGTATTCCCACATAGACATTCTGCATCACCACCACTGGAAAAGGGCCACGTCCCACGAAGGGATCCTTCTGCCTGCTACTGCTCATATGGCTGCACGAGCAGCCGTGTCCTCAGCGGGGTTTGTGAAGGACCCAGGATCCTACCCAGCTGTGGCATGCACATGAATGCCCTTTTTGATCCACACTGCTAAAGAGAGGTCAAACTATAAGCCTCCCCTGAAGGCAATTCTGTCCCATCAGAAACACCTTGTCAATCGGGTACTCAGCAGTGATGCGCTTTGGTAACAGAGGTTCCCCATCTGGCTCTTTCAGCTGCACCCAGGGAGGTGTTTCATTCTCCTGTTCCCAGACCTGGTCACATAGCAATAACACCAGCATCTGCACACCACTGCACAGCTTATAGAGCAGGTATTACCCCATTTCGTCCTCACCCGGGTCTGCTGAGGTAGGCAGGCGGATCTAAATAGAAAACCCAGCACTTGTCGTGTCACACAGAAGCAGGATGGTTGACACCAGCAGAACTCACAGGCCAGCGCGTCAATTAGATCACTACTCTGTGGGAGACTGCCCATTGCTAGAGGGTCCAAAGACCTACTCGGTCATGCCCAGACCTTAAGAAATTGACTCACAGTAATAAGATGAACAAGGAGCCCTAGCTAGTCACCAGAGCACTACTCCCAGTAACCCGGGACTTTAGGATGCGTACTCAGTATATTCCATCCTATCAGGACCCTGGCTCCAACCTCTGCTGTATCCACCGCACACCAACAGTACCTCGCTGTTACAGGAACACCTACTCAGGACATGATCAGGTGGCTTTGCTAGCTCAGAATCAGAAAAATAAACACCAGAGAAACCATCTAAGATACCAGGGCTCTGAGCATCTGAAAACTGTAGGTTTTCATCCCTGCATGCATATCCAAACTAAAAGCAACAATACTTGAACTTCAAAGTTAACATTTCCTCTCTCCTATACAGTGCTTAGAACGAGAGTGACAGTGCTCATCTCACATGCCTTCTGATTGACGCAACTGATCTATCCAGGCAAACGGCTGACAGCATGGATATCTGTCCCTGCATTCCCAGCAGAACACAATGAGGTATATGCTAATCCACACATCTCACAGATAAAAGAACAGAGATGCTCGGGGAACCTGAGACTAGCTTAATATCAGACCATCAGCGAATGGCAGAGGGTTTGTGCATTCTTGCTGGCCTGGGAGCCACTGCTTCTCGGGTGACTTATCTTTGCCCTGGTATGTTGATCTTGCAGCATAACTCCCGAAGGATGATCTGACATCTTTCGTTTCTTGATTTTATTGGGGACCTCACTGTGGCTGCTGAGTTCTGAAAACAACGCCCTCCTTACCAATGTGGAAAGCAGAGAGAAATTGATTTTTTCAAGGTTACATCCCCAGATGAGGTGAACCAAGAATCAGAGTCAAGTCTAAGTCCTCCGGCAGAACTCTTCCCAGCAGGCCACACTGTCTCCACCTCTGAAGGCCTTCAGACCTTGCTTGTCCTTAGAGGGACCTTTGCTTACACAGCCCACACCGTGACTGGGTTAACAGGGTTTCACCTCCTCTTCCTGACTAGACAGAGGGCAAAGTTCTGTCTAGGAGGAACTACAATTCTTTCTAGCAGAAATGAGCAAAGTAAGCATTCTAGAAACGACTGCTAATGGGAAGAAGGAAATCTGAATAGTTTCCCAAAGCATAAAAGCCTTAAGAGTCACATTAGTCAGGGTACTCACTGCTATTTAAACAACCCTCAAATTTCAGTGGCTTAAAACACAAATGATTTCTGGATTGTGTCACAGTCCAGTGTGGGTGAGCTGGGGTGAGAAGAGAGGCACGTATGCGAAAGGCTGTGTCCCAGTGTCATTCTACCAAGAGGGTCCATGGCCAAAACCCAGGTTAAGAGTCCCTGGGCTAGAGGCTTGACAATTCTCTAGGGTCTTGGAGTCTTCCAGTGGTACCTCTGCATCCAGTGGACCAATGAGGAAAGAAAACAGCATGAAGAATCATTTGCAAAGTCTCAGAGAGCAGATGATAAAATGACTTACATCACTTCTCTCCTGGTTCCATTAACAAGAACTCAGTAACAGGACCCATAGGAAATGTAGCTCTCTTAGTGCCCAAGAAGAAAAGGAAATGGGGTTTAGTGAACACAGCATTTTCTGTGTTACACTGTCAAATGTGTATTTATTACGTTACGCCAGTGGTACCAATGCTAAATGATACGATGGTACAATAGTAAATGATACGATAATACTAAATGCTATAAATACTGTGCATGTGTAAAAATGCAAATACTATAAAAATGATACAAATATTAAATTACACGATGCAAATACTACAGGTTATGACAGCAATGGGAAATGATAATAGTAACACTAAATGCTACAATACCAACCACTAAATGACATGATGGTGTGAATATGAAACACGTTTATGCACAAAGCGCCGCCTTGATCTGACGGCTGAAAGGCCTGGACAGAGAGAAACCCGGAGCAATGGCCGCAGTGGTCCATGCTCCGCTTGGCCCATAAAGAGGTGGCTGTGGGGCAGCCACGCTGGCAGAAGGGAGGGGACGGAGCCTGAGTTAAAAGAGGCAGTAGCGCTGGGTCCCCCATCAGCTGTGAAGAGGCAGGCAACAGCAGGCTTTCGGGGCGTTTACTGAGGCTTATGTACAACTCTCCTGGAGTTGTTTTCCAAAACTGTCTAATATGAAAGTACTTTCATTGATATGAAATAACTGATTGGTTTGTCTGTCACTCAGTGGTCAGCATGATTGATTAACCAGTTGGTTGACAGGGTAACGGATCCTCATTCTGGGGATCAGCACAAGCCTCATGGTGAGGAGGGTGCAGGCTTGCCGGTGACACGGAATGCCCAGGAGAGCCCCGAGCACCAGGGCTCAGTCATTCTCCCAGGTCCCGGGACCAACCCGCAGGGGCACAATTCTGAGCATTGTAAACAGGAAGTTAGATGCCAAAAAGGACTCTGAGGTCAGCCAAGGTGAGCTTGGTGACAGATTCTCCAGAGCCGGATAGGACCTGTTTGGCCAAATCTTTCTTCCTTTCTTGGAGCTGCAGGATCTTCTCCTCCACTGTCCCCTCACAAACAAACCTACGGAACAGACAAAACAGGCCAGCAAACCGTCAGGATCCGAAAGCAGCACCTTAGCAAGAGCAGCTGCGAGGGAGCCACGCAGGCAAAGGCCCCTTGGTAAAGGCTGAGGAACGGATGGGAGGCAAGCAAGTGACACAGCCAGTGGTTCCCAAACCGGGATCCCTGGCCCTGAAAAGGCACAAGGCGGACAGCCAGGGTGCACTGTCATGTTAAGGCTCATTGGGTTGTTTTTAAAGAGAGGAGTGTCCCAAACACAGGCACATTCTATAGTATCACTTACTGGCTTGTGCTCTTCACAAATGTCAGTGTCACGAAACACAAAGAAAGACTGAGGTACTGTCCCAGATAGAAGGAGACAGAAGCCGTACAGCTGTGTGGACCTAGGGTGTCCGTTTGCTGCGAAGGACATCGGTGAGACTCGTGGCAAAACAGAAGAGGGGCCACAGCCAGATAACACTGTTGTGTTACTGTCAATACCCTGATTTTGACCATTTTATTGTTCTTATGTAAGAGAATGTCCTTACCCTTAGGAAATGCATATGGAAGTAGTTAGGGGTCAAATGGTCCAGAAAAAATTTACACATGCACGCACACACACATAGCATTCAGGAATATTTTCCTATCATTCTTGTAAGAATTCTTACTTTCTTTTATGTATGTCTAAAATTATGTCAAGATAAAAATAAAAAACAAAGAGAGCGAGGGAGAGAGGAGGACCCTTTCTTGGGCTGCCCTGACTGAGATAAGCCTCGCCATTACACACAAACTTGGTCTTCTTTTGTAGGGACCAACTCTAAGGTTACCCCCAAATGCCTGTGTTCCCTTCCAGATTGCGAGTTCCAAGGATGTGGCCCAGGAGCATCATTAGTGAAATGATCACCGAATACATTCTATTACAGCACTCCCCAAGAAAGACTTAACATGACAGCAGAACTCGGGAGGGGCCCTAGGGCTGGGAGACCTTTCCTTACCTGTGGATGACAACATCTTTCTGCTGCCCTACTCGGTAAATTCGGTCACAGGCTTGATCTTCAAGTGATGGGTTCCTGGTGGAAGAGAGGTGAAGCTCAAAGGTACTGACCCCCTAGGCCAGGGGTAGCCAAATCCAGCCCACAGCCTGTTCTGTTTGGCTCTTGAGCTAAACATGGCTGTTACATTTTTAAAGCGTTGTAAAAACAAGCATACAAAATTCCACAATGAAGAATATGAGAGTTGTTTGGGAAAAGTCCAGCCATAAATGGCTATTTTTCATATTATGTGGATGGATACTTTCCGGACAACCCTCGTATATGACAGAAACCTATGTGGTTTGCAAAACCTAAGACATTATCTGGACTAAAATATTTACCAAAACGTTTGCAGGTCACAGTCCTAGACTATATGGGCCTCAGAAAAGTGAGTGAGTGCACCTTCTAGCCTTCTAATGAGAAGATGGGTCAGATTGCTAGTAGTAACTAAGCACTATCACAGCTGCAACCACAGGTAACAGGTGAAACCACAAGTCCAGTCACTAACTAGCTGGATGACCTGGCACAAGACACCAACCCTCTGTGCTTCAGATGGCTACTTGGGAACTGGCTAATGGTCTCCAATACCTTTTTCAACTTTCACATGCTGTGATTCAGCTAAGGGGACAAATTATTTCCTTTGTAGTTTCTCAGGATCAACTCCAAACTACTTTGTCTTCTTACTGCTTTACAACCTTGGGTGACATGTCTATGTGTCCGAAAACAGCGTGAATCCTAGTCTGCTTCCCTCACTCACACGTATAGGGGGTTCTGACGAAGACCTGACCACGTTCTCCAGGGAGGTATTAACAGGTTGGCCTGTCTGGGCAGCCTGGAGAATTAGGCCAACGTGCAGCAGTCCTGGATAAGCATGAGTGGAAAACCAAAAGCTGGGACTAATTATGACACTTTCTCCCAACAACATGCTAACTCACTTGTTTCCAGGAAGGGTGCTATTATGCTTCTGGTATGGACACTATGCAGGGCTTAAGTATATTCCTGACATAATCAGAAAATTCCTTGCCTTTCCTTTTAGAGTAACGCTTCTCCCTCTTTTCCAGGATTGAGGTTTCCTCGGATGTGAAGGAATGTATCTGAGATATGGTATCTTGAAGTGACAGAACTGATCCATGACAGAACTGATCTTGGCTTAAGGAAAAGCCCTGCTCCCAGTTTCCATGGGAATAGATGTCAGAATAACAATAAAGTGAATGGGTTATTTTAAGTAGTCATGTGAAGCCTTGCTTGCTCAGGAATTCAGGGCTGTCGACCAGCCTACCCCGTTTAGATCTGCACCTATACACATGGTGCAGAGCCTGCTGGTCTGCCTGTATGCTGTGACAACTTGAGAAAAACCCAGAATCCTTACCAGTGCATATCCAGAAGGAAAAGATGGTTCCCTCCAGTCAGGTTTAGACCAACACCTCCAGCCAAGAGAGAGATTAGCATCACCTTCAGAAGAAAGAACACCATTAACCAAACAGATTTGGTCTCAAAATACTGTCCACCTTCCGTCTCAGGTTCAAGCCCAGGATCCTTACAGATCAGCAACATGGTCCTATCAAATTTCCTTCTGCTGTGATAAATGCACTGTTTTGAAACCTTCAGATGCTATCATCTCCCATGCCTCATCTCTGAGAAAATTCTCACTTCATATTTTTTGGGTGCGTGTGAGTCACCCTTAAGACAATAATTGTGTGCCTGCCAAAATATACAAATACTGTAATTTAGAGCACCGGGAGTGGTGAGCTCAGTGAACTTTCTTTAACCAGATTCTGTTCGGTCCCATCAGCCTCTGCACCTGCCCCCTCTACTGCTGTGATTCTCCTGCCTGACATTCAGCTAATGCTTTCCAAATATTTATCATCTACAATGAGAGGCCTCTGTTCTTCCATGTCCCTCCACATTTCTTCCTATCAAAATCCCACACATTCTTCAAGGTTTGCCTCCTCCACGAGGATGTCTTGACCCTAACTGGTTCTGCTCTTATGCGGTCCTTTCAGCCGCATATTTTATTCTCTTTGGAGTATCTGCACTTTCATACGTACCCCACAGAAGCCAAATAAATTAAAAACCCCAGGAGGCATCATGGCCATGAGAACATTTAAATTGGGCTGCAGTATGAGAATTCTGTATAACTAAGAACGTGCTCCTCATCATATAACTGATGTGACCGGCTCGCACCTGAGGGCCCCCAGAGAGGTTGAAGGCCTCCACCAAGTCCATTCTCCGTTTGGGGCTGACAGAGCCGTCGATGGTGGCGTAAGTGAGTCTGTGTCTCCTCAGGTGTGACGCCACGATGTTCAGCATGCTGGTCCACTGAGAGACAATGACGCTGGAAGGAAGGACACACAACCCCCAAACAGATCAGGCAAATTCGCCACTGTGGTACTTAAGGTTCAGTTATCAGACGTGGACGAGGAAAGGCCTTGTCACCTGAGGGGAAATGTCCTGCTGAGGCTTCAAGACCATAATGGGGATAAGGAAATTGTGAAAAAAGCGTCCAGGGGTTCCCAGATCCAGTCTACAAGTTATCTTTTGCTGAATGAAGTCAGGATAAGGTGGTGGCTAGACTAAAGCAGGAGTGCAGCCTCCTATTATCTGGGGACCTAGGGGTTCATCCAGAGATCTGTGGCCCCTCAGGAAAGAGACACAGGCCACTGTCCCCCTTTGCCAGTCAGAACAGGCTGCTACGTCTTCCCTCCCCTGCCCCTCACCCCCATGTTACATTTTAATTAGAGTTTTAAGTTTTTAGAGGAAAATACTACATATACACAAGTGCAGATTTGTAACATGCACGTAAGTTGAAACAGCGGATCAGTGGGGGCCCCATCTGTTCACACCCTCTCCGTTTTGCATCTGTTACTCCCTCGGTTTTCTTCAGATACTTGTCTACTTTTAAACATGTCTTCAGATCCTTGGCTTACTCTGATCCTCTAGGGACGTCCTTTTCAATGAGCGCCACCGATTCTTTAATCAGAAATCACAGGGAATTTGTGCCATAACCTCGGTGCCCTCTGCTGAACATGACTCAAGGCCTTGATAGAAAACGCTAGAGGTGTAACTATCAGGAACGTGGAATTTCCTTGCTTAATTAATGACAAGCAATACTTGGATGATGAAATAGCATGCTCACCTCTTCTGGGACCCCGAATTTCTTCGGATTGCCTCCAGTTCTGCCAACAGAGATGAAATCTGGAAAAAGGTTGCATGGGCACGGGTTGGTGGGAGCACTTTCCTGCGGCACCCCTCACCTGAACTGCTGAGCAGCCTCCTGGACGAGCTCTCTGCTGCTGCACTTACCCCCCTGCTCCGCCCCCCAGACTGCACTCTCATCCCTGCAGCCAGAGAACTACTTCTAAACTGTCGGTCCCCCACTGGCTGAAGCCCCACAAGTGGCTTCCCACCGAGGAGCGAGCCTGAGCTCCTCACAATGGTCCAGCGTCTCCAGCCTCACCTCTCACTGTGCCTGCCCCACATGACACAGTCACACCTAAATCCTCCCCCAACTAAGCCATGCTTTGCCTCATCTTAGTCCATTCTGTTCCCTCTGCCTAGAACCCCCTTTCTTACGTGTCAGCTTAATGTCATTCCTTCTGGATGCTCCTCCCTAGCCAAAGTATGTGTGAGGTGCCCACAGCACACATGCTGCTACAGCACCTCTGTCTCGATTATCAGGGCCTTCTTCATACTATGCATTAATTGTTTATTAATTAGCTCTTGTTTCGTGACCTGAGATGCTCCAAGGAGGCACAGCCAGCATATGTGTGGTTCATTTCTGTACCCCCAGCACTGAGCACGTTACTAGACCAGAGAAGACACTATCCCAACAGTCGTAGAAGGAGAGAGTGACAGCACTTCACCCAGTTTAGCCCCACCAGCCCGCTGTACCAATTTTTCAGTAATTTCTGGATCTGCCACTAGACCGCGGTACCTAATGCCCAGTACGTGAAAACAGTGACTCCAAGTTCCATCTTATTCTAACCACTTGTTTGCATGTAACTAACATTTTTCTGTATCATGTTGGTTTTTTCTCTTTAATGCTCAGGAGCCCAGGTATAGGGGACAGTTAGGTTCAGGGCCTGAGGTCTGGGAGGGTTAAGGCCTGCTCCAAATGCCATTGAAGGAGAGGACGTGTTCGGACTGAAGAACACTTGCGAAAGCTTCCAACAAGCTCTGTGGATACTTTTCCAAACCCCTGAGGGCACGTGTGAATTCAGAGGGACCAGTCGGTAAACACCCATGGGCATGACCTTGGACAGCAGCTGAGTTCATTCTTCCCAACTGCTTGTGTTCATCCCCAGAATGGTGGACAAGGAAGAAAACTCAAACAGGAGTCAGGAGATGAAGAAGGTTTTTGCACTGCCGTCACATACCACTTCATGACAGTACTCCAACTGAGGAGTGCAGGCTCCTCACAGTGGAAAAAGGGCTGGGCCAGAACTCGGAAGTGTCCCCAGACCTTGCGTCCTAGGCTGCTGTTACAGGGCTGACCTGTAGAGAACCCCCTACAAGACTGCTTTCAGCCTGAACAGACACGCTGATGCCTGGGCAGGAAGTGAATCACAAAACCGTACTGTTCTGAGTTAGTAGGAAGGAAACAGCAGGGACGTGAAGTGTGTGGTGTCTTGGCTACTACAGGCTGTGGAAAGTGCTCTAACTGGCACGTGAAAAAGCTGGTGGAAAAGAAAAGGAAGGAAAGAAGGAAAGGAGGGAGGGAGGGAGGGAAGGGAAAGAACCAAAGGGAAAAAGCTGGTGACAGGTATCGCCAGGGGACTTGGGGCAAAGCAGGCTCCGTGGTGCGAGAGCACTCGGGCTCCTGTTGCCCATGGACACACTGCCCCCCACATGCATCAACGGCGCGGTGGCGTGACCTGAATGGGCTTCAGCGAAGAAGCCCTGTAGCACCCAAGTTCTAGGGAGGTTAAGTTTTAACCCAATGGCTAACTCTGACGGCACTAGGACAGGAATGTGGCCACATACAGTGCTCTTCCTACGTTTCTCTCAGTCATTAGTGGTAAAGACCTAGAAAAATAACTAAAAATTTAATTGAAATTAATTCTTAAGTAACACCAATCCCTTGGCAGTGACCTCCTTTCTGGTTAGTGGTTTTTAAATGCCTTTGAAGAGAGAGGTTGAGGTTAGGAACAGGCTTAAGACAAAAGGCAGGACTCAAGTCCCAGCCTGTCTCAGCCGTCCTCTGACAGAGCTCTTCAGCTTTAGAAAGCTTTAATGAACGTGGAAAGGAAGGACGAATGAAGACAGAAGACTTTGTAGGCGACAATGCTCGCAGGTGGAAGCCTTTCAGTAAGTCTGAGCGCTCAGCGCTCAGACGTATCATATGGGCTCTGGGGTCCAGCTTTGGTTGTTTCCTGAAACAAACTGCTCTTACTCGGGCCCTGTCACCAGCACAGACCCGATTGGCTTGGTTCCTAGTAATCCTCCAAGGGAGGTCTTCCTTGATGCCCGGCGGGCCCAAATCCCGCCCTCAAAACCCACGACGGAACTTCAGTTTTATTCATGACGTAAAATAAGAGTTTAAGACTGGGGAGAGAATCTGACCAGCTAGAATGGAATCGTTGTAGCTCTGCTGTCAAATGGCTGGACCCACTTGGACCAAAGGGTGAGGAGGCCAAGTCTTTCTACTAAAATAGAGGTGACAAGAAAAAAGTACCTTGGTGCTTTCTCTCGTGTCTTCAAAGAGCTCCACCTGGAAGCGTTCGCCATTCAGGGACACCGTGGAGGATGGCTCTGAGTTCTGGAGCTCGGACAAGGTCAAAGCCCCAAGCTGCTCCTCCAGGGAAAGCAGCAGGCCTTCGCTCCTCAGTTCTGCGGGATCCAAGGCCTGAGTGGCAGATGGGATGGGGCCGGCAGGGGGCACGTAAGGCAGCAGCCATAGTACTCGCCAGGAAAGGGTCGACTGGTCAACACTCCGCACAGCAAAGTATCCTCTAACCTATCGTCAGCATGTCCTCAGGGAAGCCCTGATTAAAATGTAACCTTGCAAGTTTTTCACCAGATTAAAGGTGAATCAAAGGATGGACCTTCCTAGAGCTTGCAAGACAGATTACATGAGCTTTCTTTTTCCCCCAGCTGGGACAGTTCAGTCAATTAAACTATTAATAATCAAGGTATATTACTGGAACTCCTCAAAAGAGTAACAGACTCCTCTTATTGATGGATGTGTCTCCCTCCAATGCAAAGGCAACTTTTCCAATGACATAAGTACTTGAGTTTTCATTTCTAGACTTAAAAGCCCCAATACTGCCTGAATCAGATGAAAAGAAATAACTAAATTAGCTTTAGGACATCCTAAAACACCAAAGTATTCATAAATGTTTTCCTTTTAAATAAAATGCCATTTTCCATGCAACACCCCCCCTCCCCCCCCAAAAAACAAAAACACTTATTTAAAACAAAACAAGCCATAAAAACTGTTCTCAACACTATGGGAATTATCAAGATCAGTTAAAATAAATACAAAATAAAGTAAAATAAACAAGCCTCCTCTTTTCTTCCCCACCAAAACCCCAAAGCACCCCAAACCCCTACTTTTCTTGACCCAGCAGATGGACTCCCCAGTAGCCCCCCAGGGAACCAAGCCAAAGGCTTTTCTTACCGACTTTAGTAAAGAAAGGTGACAGCAGCACTGGCGGAGCCTTAGCAGCTGCGACAATATGTGGGCGGTGCTGGACTGCTGTGAGTTGGCCACCGAGTGTCCAGGCCCTACGGACCCAAACTCCTGGGCCACTTCCAAGGAGGAAGACAAACCACAGGAAACAGTACGGGGTTAAAACTGAGAACTCTGGGGACCATCACGAACTAAATGAGGTTATTCTAAACTTCTATGATCTGAGATTCGGTAATATAGTTACAGCTCACTTCTATACCAATTAAGCCAAATGAAATACTGGTTTTCTTTATAAACCTACTTGCATTTAATAGAGCAGATTTTGAAAATAATTAAGAAGAAGTTCAGATCACCAGGTTTGGTGCTTGCAGATCAGTATGCTTTACTACGGTGTGAACTTCCTAGCTAATATCAAGTTTCTAATACCAGGAAGTCACAAACTCCCATTGCTGTAACTATTAATCTGAGGGCACATTTCCATTAGCTAATGTGCTTATGAGTGTCCCACTGCTTACCTCTACTGAACGGATTATGAGGGCTCTGTCCAGATGGGCTACCCCCACTTTCCTGTCTTCTTAGATAGGACTGCAGAGCTGACCTGCATCAGATCAAGAAAGAAAATGTACATATAATGTTTGCTAAAGCCAAATGGGTTTACATGGTCTCTGCCTGACTGTGCTTGAAAAATTAGAAAAGTGGACTTTTTAAATGATAGCAGTTCACAGTAAGCACTGGCCAAAGGTAATGAAAAATAATTTTTAAAAATTTCATTTTTAAATTAATAACTAATATATTAATGTAATGTTTAATATGAATACGTAATATACTGGTATACTGATATTACTGATTAGCATAATATATTATTAGTCATTGATGAATACTCACAAATACAAGGGATATACAAAAAGAAATATATTCACGTTGGAAATGAGGTACCAAGTGGGAGAGAATAAACCTGGAACTCCGGGAGGAAGAGGAGTTTTAGAGAAAGTGCAAAGAACGGATGACAGGAAGCATTACAGCGTAGTTTCTTTAAAGTGTCAATAAGGTGCTGGATAAAGTTCAAAGGCTGAAGAGATGTGATTTCCCAATATGGCCCCAGAAGGACCAGACAACCTGGTGGGTAATGACCATCCCCCAGGAGCTGCATGCAAGGAAGCCAGTGAGAAGCAGGTTCGAACGCTTTCAGTACGTATGTGAGAGAAAGGTGAGCCAGGGAGTGGGTAGGAAATGAGAGGGAGATTATAAAAAGGAACATGGATATCCCACTTAGCAATCACACCCTAAATTCAGTTGGAGACAACCTGACCCACGACTCACTCCCAAGTAAGGACAGAACTACGACACACAGGAGAAAGTGCTTCCTCATTGCACACACCTTGATCTTGCAAAAAGGACGCTATAAACTGTCTCCTCATCTTCAGAAAGCTTTAAATGATGCAACTGATACTTACGCTGGGGCAGCATCACCTGGGAGAGAAAAAGAACAAAGCGGCTGGGATGAAGTTGCACAAATTCACTGAATGTTCCAGAGGAAATTCCCCAGCGGTGACGCTGGACGTGCAGTCAAACCCTGGACAGCAGTTTCCCCACTTCCTGAAATATAGGATGCTCCAGCACACAGCAGAACGGGGCGGCCAGCCTGGGGCCTCCTCACAGGAACATGGGGGCCTCGGAGGTCCACGAGGCAGACTGTTGTCACCCTCCTTCCCTGGCCTCCCCATGCCGCGAAGAAGCAGGATTACCAAGGGCTTGCCAGTGGAGTCCAGCTGGTCTTTCGTTCTCCTCAGCAAAAGGCTCTGGGTTAAAATATTCAGCCGCTCTCCTCCTTTCTTTGAACCATTGTCAACCTGGGTCTTCCACAGACGGTACTCATCAAACGGAGAACAACGGAGAAATCTTTTTTGTTGGGGAAGAAGGACGGAGAGTAGGAAAGGAGAAGTATAGGAGGATGGAGTCAAGGTACAAGGAAAGACACAAGATAAAAAACAAATCAGATTATCTCTTACCTCTGTCATCTGATCGTTTTTTAAAAGCGAGTTTCATTGCAAAACTCTGCTGGACAGATCAAAAGCAGCCAAGTCAATAACAAAAACCACATTATAAAAATGTGAGTTTGCCCACTAACAGCATCTGTATCATCACGACAGGACATATAACCGATAGCTAGAATGCACCCTAAAGCTTCAAAGTCTAGCAAAGAGATTCCAAACCTTCTTATGCGCTGTCTTTAATAAAAGCAAGTAGTTTGTAATTCAGCATTCTTTTCCGTTTCTTTCAAATAAATTGTAGTTCTGACCCCAGGCCATATGTTTTAAAAGAGAAGTAGCCCAAAACATTCACTGGGCTGAAGAAAGAAAACTTTAATTTGTTTCCTTTAATTTAATCTGTCCTATATTTTTCCATATATAGTGGCTGAATGTAATCGAAGTCATCTATCAGTCACTTAACAAATTATTTTCCTCATAAATGTTAATTCTTTAGCCCTTTAAAGGCTGACAGGCTTGCCACCTGCTACATGAGCTAATCTGGCACACACCAAGCTTCATCGTGAGATACAAAATGATCAGGAAGGTTACTGACAGGAGTCACATTTGCATAGTCCCAGAGAGTTGACTCACTTCAACAGTGAGTACATGTCCAGCAGGTTGTTCTGGATGGGGGTGCCAGTGACAGCCCAACGGGCATGAGCCTGGAGCTTACACACAGCCACAGATGTCTGCACACGGGGGTTCTTAACATTGTGAGCTTCATCCAGTATGATTCGAGCCCAGACGATCCGAAGCAGAGGTGTTGAGACGCCCTGGAAGAAATACCCGTGACACCCAACAACAGTCTAGGAAGACATACCCATCTTCAAAAAGACAGGGGCAAATAGCAAAGAAGTATGAGGACCCACTCTTGCCTTTTAAGTTTGAGGGTACACTGCAATAAGCATTAGGCTTAAGAAACCAAGACTAGAAACTCTCAGTGGGCACAAATAAACAAGTCACTTGCAAATCCCAATCCTTAAGCTTAAAAAGGTTGAGAATAAAATGTTTTCTAATTTGAGTTTTCATTTATTCTTTCAAACCACTTTCAAGCAATGGCTATGGGTCAGGACCAAGGTGAAGAGCCTGCTAATTCACTCATTCAGTAAAATATTTACTAAATTTTACTCAATTTACAAAAGTTCACAAAAACTTACAAAGTGTCTGCTTTTACAAGTCAGATACCAGACATAAAGGGCAGTTCCTACCCTTGAGAAGCTCGTTATCTAATGAAGGAAAACGAGTAACTAACGGTGTATACGGAGTCAGTCCCACTGGGTAATTCAACACATGGCGGCAGGATTCCAGTCAGTCATGTTCAAGGCTGCGTCCCTAACACCCGAAATAGCAACTGGCCTGCCGCAGACACTCAGCGTGCACGGAATAAAGGCACTGCTGTGACAAAAGGGGGCACGAGGTGCTAGGAGCCGGCTTTCACCCAACAGCAGGAACACAGTACCAGTTAGAGGGGGAACGGGGTCGCAGCAGCATGACAGAGCGTGGAGGAGCAGCATGCACCCCACGGGCTGGCTGACCCTAGGGGGCCACACCGAGGGCTGGTGTGTAGGTGCTGAGGGACACCCAGCCAGGGAAAGGCCATAAAAGCCTCATACATCACATGAAGGAATTTGGGTTTTATCCTGAAAGCAATGAGGAACCACGGAGGATCTGCACAGTTGATCAGCTGCACGAAGTCACAGTTGGGCAAAAGATGGAGAAGCGTTCTAGAGATCTCCCCAGATGGAGAAATCTGGGAATGTTCTAGTGTACTAAAAATAAAAACATATGCCTGAGATGAGCTCCTGGGACGACACTGCATTTTGGGGAGAACAAAGCCCCACAATCACTCTGCAATGAAGACGCTGCCCAGACAGCTGAGCCTTCCTGAGGGCCCAGCAAACATGCAGGGTTTCTCCCTGGTTGTCACCTGGCCTGTGTGCACCCTTATTATTCCAACCCCTTTTCCTGGAGGTAAAGGGAGGCTCGGAACGATGACTTCATACCAAAATACTAGTCTTCACACTAAAAATAAAACCTATCTTGAGACTATACCACAAAGACTCTAAAATAAAAATTGCAGTAAATGAGGCTTTCCTATAATCCTGTAATGATTACCAACAAAACAGCAGTGTAGTTATTAGTCCCCAGAAACAGCTAATACTGTGCCAAACCTGCAGCTCTGTCGCTGAGAGACTATCTAGAACAAAAGAGAACAGGCAGAGGAGAGAATGCTTTACTTTCACAGGTGAACTGCTTAGGACATTCAAAGGTACCATCGCCATCCCAGGTGTTGTGACAAGATTCGGTGAAGGGGTGTGGCTCTCTGCCCCCAGCCTCACCTCCTCATTGAGATTCATGCCTGGGGCCTCGCCCTCTTGCTTCTTGGTGGGGATCTCCTTGGCCAGGAGGCTATAGGTGGTGATCACAATGTCATAGGTAGAGAGGCTGCGTAGGTACAACACAAAGCAAATGGTCAATGATCTCTCTGTGACTCTAACAACGAGAGGTAGAGTTGATCACTTTATAAAAATGCCTACGGTTGGAAGGCCAGAATTCATGACCCTATGTCCTTAAACCATACACACGATTTTGGAAAGGTGAACTTGACCCACCTGGCTTCCTTCTGTCTTAATGCTGATCATTTTTACAGTCTGCTCACTGTGGCTAGAACAGCCTCCCTCTTGACATCCAATGACACAGAAAGGAAAACTCTCTGGGCTCAGATTAACCTTGACATGATCTGGTCAGAACAGAACGTAGGGAAGGGCTGGGAAGCGACATTTAGGAACGATTTGACACAGATGACGCTAACATCCCAGGGAAGTAAAAAACTCTCCAAGCACTGTTTGCCTTTCACCAACAATGCTTTCCTCCTTTGTTTTACATATAATGGATTTGTAGAAACTCACTGATTTATTATAACTGGCATTTGGGTATAATCATGCTGTACATTTTCAGTTTACCTTGCCTACACTTTTACATGTAAAGATTTTTAACGAAAGGCACAAATCTTTCTTCTAGTGAGGCTTAATATTGTGCACCTGCAAGAACTTCAATGAATGCTTTTTATTAAAAATGATAAGCCTAATTCAGAGAGGCTGTGACATCAATGTGTGGCCCTAGCATCATATAGAGTGTAACTGAGAATGGCTCCAGTCAGTCACCTAGTGCATTCTGAGCACCACACCAGGTATGAGCAAAGTGCAAATCAAATGAGATGCAATTTACCTCTAAATAAAATGGGGAGCAAAGGCAGGCCGCTCTCGGTACTCTACGCCCAAGAAGCATGCAGGCCTGCCACTGCTGCTCTGATACCATCAACTGCCAGAGTGGCCCCCAGTCATGAGAGCCGCTGTGTTATGAGGGTCACCGATGTGGCAATTTGCTCCTGCAAGACAACTGCCCTGTTCTTTGGGAAAGAAAATACCCACAGGTTGGGAGGAGAGATTACGTAGAAGCAGAAACAACGCTGTTCTTAATTAGATCAGCAAGTATTCAACCCAGACCATCATGTCAGAGTTAGGAACAAAAAACAGTTCCTTTAAAACCAAAAGACAAAAACACTAGGACTACATTTACCATCTGGGGAAACATTTTCTTTCCTCCTTCCTGATCATCCATTTTTAGGAATTCAGTTAGGTCTAATCCTAAAACTCTTGAATCTAAAACTTCTTACATTGTTCACATGTGAAAAATATTGTCATTAAAAAAACAATCAGCCTGTATCAACTATTCATTACTATTATATCAGGATGCTCAATAAGACTGAGCTGGTTCCATCCACGCTAACAGAAAGAAAATGTGAATTTGGAGTCAGAAATCCAGCCACCATGAAACACTGTGATGTATCCTTTTACCAGGGGAATGCTGCTGCTATCTGGCTGACAACTCAGGCACCTTGGGCCTCCTCACACAGCAGCTTCTGCTGGGGACAGTAACAGGGACACGGAGAAGAATGCCATTTTCTCTCAAGAGGCATCTCTGAATGCAGGTGACAAGAGTGCCTCTGGTCTTCACACGACCATTAGCCCCGGCTAGCTGGCTAGCTAGATGAAATCTCGGGAAAAGCAGGCACAGTCACACGACCTCTGCCGCCCAGAGGCCGAGCACCTCCCACGTGGCAGTGTGGGACACTCACACTTTCGCACGCTGATCGCGGTGTGGCCCGTGATAGAGATGGACTGTTAGTTTGCCGCTGCTCACACATTTCTCCACCTCCTTTTTCCAGTGATGGATCAGGGAAGCAGGACAGATGATAAGTGTCCCGTCGGAAGTAAACTCAGTGGAGTCTTCAAAGGGAGAAAAAAGTACAAATAAAACACCAACACCTACTGATAGTCATTAGATAGCCGTTAACTTCATAAAGGCAGTACCATTCTCTGGACCGACTTATGCCTGTAATCAATACTTCCAACAGCTGCTGCTCTTATTTCTACCCAGAGCTTACAGCAGAACAGGAAATGGAAGGGATCGGTCTTTTAACTCAAAATACTTAATGACTTCTTTATTTTCCCCTATAAAGTGTCAGACAGGGTAGAGGGAGAGTAACTAGATAGTATCTGACCTCAATCTGAAAACAAACCAACAAGGCACTTGCACAATGGCCAGAAGGTAGAAGCTGAATCATTTCCCAGCTCGTCCTGAGCTGGCTCATTACAGGCAAGTCTTACTATTTTTTTCTGACAAGTAGAACAATTATACCCGCATTAAAATGTAAGTACAAAAATGTAAGATAAGAAAACTTGTGGAACCACTTAGTGATGGAGTATTTGCACCACTGCCCCCTCATCTGTGGTGTGTGAGTGTACACCAGGCCATCTGCAACAGTGGTCACCAGAGGTCACAGATTTTATTTAACTATCTGGCCAACTTGAGAAAGGTACTTGTATACCTGGCAACTTACATGTGTTGTCTATACTTAAGATATAGGAACTTTAAAATACTTACACAGTTATCACATCTCAAAAACAGAAGTTCAAATAAGATAGAAATTGCCTATAACCTGGAAACTTCTGGAATTTCAGAAACATGGATAACAGCTTCTGCTATGGTGGCTAATACCTGATTTGTGACAGATCTCCCTTAACAAATAACATATTAACTAATTTGGATCTACCCTATAGTGTTTTCAACATTAACCAAAACAACCATGATTATGCTGAAGTCTTCTAAAGCCTTAGCTTTCTCCGTAACAATTTGCTAATCACAGATCAAGCTAAGCTTATATTAACAGGGAAAAATGATCACTTATAAGTAGCATCTTCGGCATCAGAAATGATACCATAGGAAAGCAGTCTAATCCTAGATTTCTAATAGATTAACTCAATGTGACCAAGAAGGTCCTTATGTAGCTTCAAAGTCTCCTCTCTCGGCTGGCTCAAACAGTTTAGGAAATGACAGGCATCGAAGGCCCTCGAATACCGTCTTTGGAAAGCCAAGTCAAGGCTGTATGTTTGTCCTTTTCTTTGTTTTTCTCTTGATTTTTCTGGTCCAGGATGAGTGCAATCATTGTCAGGGTTTTTCCTAATCCCATATCATCCGCTGGCAAATAGAAACAGAAACAGGAGAGTTAGTGACTTAGGCCAAAGGGTCGACCCAGCTCCCAGAGAAGAAACCGCTGGCTGACATGTGCACGCTCCCGCTGCCCTCAGCACCACCAGGGCGGGCGCTCTTCTTGGCCCACCCTCATGAGCCGTCACTGTTCTTATTTAAATGCACCCTAGCTCTGGCTATTAATTTTGAGATCTAAATCAAAGGCATTTACTGTGACTTTTGTAAAACTTAAAACTGACTATTCAGACCTTATTCTAGTCTGTGTTCTATTATTATTAATGTGTATCTAATGCACTCATTGATATTTATCTCGGTCAGAAGATGCTGACCTGTCCTTTTATCTGTTACTGCTCCAAAGCAGAAAGATCCAGTAGAAATAGCCTACTTCCTGCTTTACTGGTGGTCCCACATTTCTGCAGTTAGAGTGAACTCAAAACAGCCCTCCATTCCCTTAGCTTACTCATCAGAGAGGGGCATGAATTAACACGCTTAGGCAAACTCATTGTGCCAGTCACTGAAGTTATCCAACTTACTATTTACACCCTATAAAGTACTGTCCTGACTTTCACAGCTAATCATTCTGACATGAGAAGTACAACGTCACAGCATGAGTTCTGTTCAGGTTCTGGTGCTGGCACTGGGAGAAGAGGGAGTTAACACAGCAGGCCTGACCACTATCTATTCAAAGTCCTGCTTACAAGGTCAGCCTGCGGCTGTCTGAGAACCCGGATTTAAGGAGGGCAGCCACCATTCTCAGAACTGCTGAGGGTAGTTTATGGGGCCTAACCTGTCTGTGCAGTATGGTTTGTGCGAGCACCTTCTGGAAGTATGGCATTTAAGTGCATAACACGCTGAAGCTGCCTATGGAACCTGCCTCCGTAAACACCTTGGTTAATGAGTCTCTAACGAGCTTCTCCGGTTGCCAGCACTTGGCATGTGCTGTCACATCTCACTGCTGGGAAAGTGAAGGGCATCGGAGTGACTCCACTGGGAAAGGCCTCGGAAGCTCAGGCCTGACTTCCCCTGGACTTTGCCCCATGGGCCTTTTCACTTCACTGATCAACTCCAAATAGTTTTATTATTACTTTGTAATTTTGTAGTAAGTTATAGCCATGACTCTGAGTATATGTGGTGTGTCCTCCTAGTAAATCATCAAACCTGGAGGCGGTCTTGAAGATCCCCCAACACAGCTACTGACTAGCCATAGGGGACATGTGTCGTTTTTCTGGAAGTAGAGCACCCCAGAAAATGTCACCCTGAATAAGCTGCACGCTAGGCCCCTGCAGCGAAGGCACTAACAGCACAGTCTGTTTCCACAGATGGTACATACCCACACCTTCGACTCCAACGTAAGCACCACGAGAAACAAAGCTCCTGAGAAACCCTTGCTGCAGGAAGGGGCAGAGACAGTGTCTGACTTCAGGGTGCTAGTGCTTCCCTCTAGTGCCTGATGGGCAAGCAGCCACCACAGTTTCCAAAGACACTGCTTTGGTCCCTGCTCCTACTCTGGCCTCTGGCCTGGCTCTTCACACCTCCCAGAGATTCTATGGTTCCCCACAGAATAGACTCTGTCTCTGCCTGATCAGCCAGAGTCAGCTTCTACTGCTCGCAACTGAGACCCGACCGGTCCCACAGCTGTGTGCTCTTGAGCATGTTGCTCAACCGTCCTGTGTCTCAGTGTCTTCATCTGTCACGGGGCCAACAACCCCACAGAGCTATTCAGAGCGTCGAACGCAACAACACAACAATGCATTTGTTGGCTCTTACCACAATGCCAGACCTACCTAGAATTCCTCCTTGTGGCTTCTGACTTTCCCGCCATAATAACCAGGCTAATGCCTGCTTCTGGTGCAGCAGCAGAGGGACCTAACAAAATAATGACCCAAAGGTTAAGTAAAATTCCTCCTGAGGGGAGACCTGGGACTCTGCCTACATGGACTCTACACTCCTCTCTTTCACTTCCTCCCAGTACTCTCATTGTCACAGAAGCCACCGGCTTCACCTTGAAGGCCGTGACCCCACCCACCCAGGCCCTGGCCGGCACAGGACACTGGTGATTTGGGCCTATTGTCTGCCGTGTCTATCAAGAGCCCCTCCCCTCACCCGCAGTCAGAGTCCTGGCTCGTCGGCTACATCAGCCCAAGTCAGTTTTCACTGCCTGCAACCCAGACTCAGGCTGGTCGCCGACTTCCACCAGCCATCCTGGTGGCTTTTATTATCCCTTAAGTCTCACTCTCCTCTCTGTAGCTAATGTCCCCGTCTACAGTGCTAGGCACAATTCTCAGTAGCCCTTTAACTGAAATCCTTCTAGTCTTTTCTTAGTCCAGTTTATCTTGTAATCTGTGACAAAAATAATCTTCATAGAACACCCCTGTCAAAATTCTACAGTGATTCCATGATCTCTCTCGAGCTGGTCTACTCTATGCTCCTTTGCCAACGCAGGGCTCCATGTCAAGGCAGTCCTCCCACTCAGTAACGTCACCTGCTGCTCCCAACTCAGGTACTGATGTCACCCTGTCGGTCACACCTATCTCTGTATCTCTCTCCAACTTGATAGACTCCTGCTGTTGCTGGAGGGTTTAGGGTCTATCCTCTCTGCTGTCTTCAGGCCTACAGCTTTAAGGCACAGAGTAGGCAGGCAAAAAATAAGCACTGACCTAGGGCAACTTTTCCTTTATTTGGAATCCCTTTAGAACTCTGTACATTTCCCTACAGTACATTGCAAAGCTTTGTCTTGGGTCACTTTCTAATTGTTTCATGCATGTTGTATATGCGCTTTTAGCCCAACTAGTTCAAGAGCAGCAATTCCTTTGTATCCTGTGGCACCTACAAAGGTCAGTAAACGGATCCCTTGATGCTAGACATACGAGAACTGTCCGGAAAGTACCCAGCTAAGCAATGTGAAAAACAGAGGCACTTACAGCTGGATTTTTTTCGACAGCCGTCCTATACAGGTGACCCTTGAACAATGCAGGGGTTAAGAGCAACAACACCCGTGCAGTCAAAAATCCACAGGTGACTACTAGCAGGTCCTCCATACAGATTTCCAACCACAGGTCAAAAATACACTTGAGGGAGTTCTCTGGTGGTGTAGTGGCTAGGCTTCGGCACTGTCAATGCTGCGGCCTGGGTTCAATTCCCAGGGAACTACCCACATATAAAAATAAAAAATAAAATAAAAAGAATAACAGTTAAAAAAAAAAATACACTTGACACTTGAACGACGTGAGTTTGAACGGCAAGGGCCCACCAGTAACACAGAATTTAAGTGACTCATGTAGTTCAAACCCACACTGTTCAAGGTCAACTGCAGACCTTTATGACTGTAAGAAAAAAACGTGGAGAAAAGGTCTTCTTTCCTCACTGCTAAGCAGAAAAGGAGAAAATACTGCAAGGGAAGCCATGACAGCATTCTCTGCAGGACAGACACATCAGAATTGCACTCTGCTGGCGATGTCACAGCACCGCCCCACTCATGGGTGCTGGGACACTTAATGGGACACCCTGCACCATGGCTCCTCCCTGGCTCACCTTCAACCCAGCAGGATCCTCTGCCACAGCTGCCTCGCCAGGACGCGACTCAAGTGATCGATGCAGCGCATCAATGGCTTCGCTTGTGATTTTCCACGCAGCGTGGAGGCGGTCGCGGCTCGGAGGGCCTGCATACAAACGGGCGTTACTTAAAGGTGTCCTGGCTATGGCTGCAAAAAGGTGCTTTGCCATTTGCCAAATGATGGATCTATGCAGAAGAAAAGTTTCTTTTTTCTTTCCATTTATTCTTAATTATAGTTGACATATAATATTGGACTAAAACTTCTTATCTCCGGGTTCTCCTAGCCTCACAGGTTCCTCTATCCTCATTCTCCGTTTTCTGCTTTATTATAAAGATCACATAAAACATTATTATAACAACAGACAAAATAATATAAAGTCAAATGAATAAATAAGGTAACCTATCATACTTTTGGTAAGTTTTGTCCAGCTTTGAAGAGGTGGCAGAGAAAAGGTCCCTGGGGCTAGATGCAAAGGAGTCACAACAGCAAAGGTCAAGCGAGGTGAAGTTCAGCGGACAGGGAGGGCCCGGCCCTGGAGTGCACACCACCAGCTGACCTACGCACCAGAAAACACTCCAGGGCTGGCTGCCCCTCCCTCTCCATGGACTTCCACTGAAGTTAGTTAACAAATGCAGACACTTCAGCTGGTGGTAATTTTAGGGATGAACATGAACCATTTAAATGTTAACATGTTTTTACCTGAAGAATTATTTCAATGGAATTCTTTCTAAAGCACAGTACAGATTCTGATTTTATTATAATAATGTAACATAATTTAATTTGCCTCCAGGTGACTCATGGTGGTTATGGGATGACGCTGTCACAGAGCAGCGTTCTCAAACAGTCCTGCATGGCCGTGACCACCATGCTACTTTAACAGGTCTGTTTTCTCTGTCCCCGTTTAGCTGACCTTAGCTTTATTGGGCACTGAGTCTGTTTCTTACACCCCGAGTCTATTTCTTTCTTCCCTGCCTTTCCTTCCTCCATGTTTGCTTGCTTCTCTCCTTTTCTCTTTCTGTATTTCCAGCAGTTCTCAACGGGGTGAAGACTAGCTTTAGCTTTGCTAGTCACTGCCGGTCACCCGAGCTCCTGTCTGGTGACCAGCCCGCTAATCGATCACACTACACAGCTGAACTCTACTCGGGATCTTCATTCTGCAGTTACTTCTGAATTCACCGTTGTTCTGGAAAGGTCAAGATGGAAACACTCAGTTACATAGGGTGTTACTGCTCTCGGTGGGTCTACCAGCCATTGGTCTTAAGTCATGACACCCCTTGTTCTGTGTTCTCAGACAGACAGACAGACAGACACACACACACACACAAACACACACACAGAAGGAATGCAGATGTGTCTGCACGTCTACTTACCTCATCATGATGTGAGTTCAAGTTTTCATTTACATTTACTAGATGACTCCTATGTGCCAGCCAGTGGGCCAACAGATTAAGGTCAGTGAACACCGTCTCTGACCTCACATCGCAATCTTGGTATATAGACAACTCAGGAACGGCTTCTCCCTCCACATGGGCACAAAGGCATCTATCTACTACATGACATGCACCTCATAGGTGCAGCTACGTCCCACAGGGCCCGGCCCCTGGATCTCACCTCCACAGCCCTGGCTGGACTGCCCACCAGCCACCTGGCAGGCAGCCGTGAGTCCCTGAGAGCACAGAGGCCGGCAGGCTTGGTCCTGCAGGGGCCTGGGCAGCACCCAGTGGAGAGTGTGAGCTGTAGCCTTGGTAGGGTTACTCTGTTGTGCCACTTGAGCATCATTCTTCTCATCAGTACCTGCCGAAAAACCAAGAACAGATTAAAGTTCACAAGAGTGAAGGGATCGTAAGTGTGAGGTGAGGGGAAGGTAGCTGGGGAGAGCTTCCTGAGCGCGGCACTTAAACAGCGGCGTGAAACGATGGGAAAGACAGGTGAGTCCATGGGAAACGGGAGCAAGTGTTCATAAATCAGGTGTGATTTAAAAGGAAGCTCAGAGCAGACAGTGAAAGGGCAAGGTGAACGAATCAATCGACTCTTTATCAACGGTTTCTCCAATGTCTCTTGTGAAGGTCAGGTGACTCCCCGAATTTGGAAGCATGACCCAATTTACCGTGCTCTGGGGTGAGGGCGAGGGCACCGAGCGCTTCCTCCAGCTCCTGGATTTGCTTGAGCAACTTCTGACCCTTGTCTGGGAGGACTTGGATGTTCACCGAGGCCAGTGTGCTCTGTGAAACAGGCCCAATAAAATGGATCTCTCCACTCAACTCGTTAGAAATACCGCGCTTCGGATAAAAATAGCGAAAATGCTAACGCTCTAAAATTATGGTCTTTTTAGGGTGAAAACCAAAACTTTTTTTTCTTAAACTCAGCTGACTTATCAATCCTGAAAATCTAAACACAGAAAAAGGCAGGAACGAAACACCCACCAACAAAACCTTTCCCACATTAATAACACCTGTAACTCGTGGACTCCCACACCCGCCCGTGGCAGGCCGGGTTCTGGCCTTAGGAACAAACCAAGGGCGCTACCTTCTTCCGCTTCAGCTGTGTGGTGAGGTGCACACGCTGGGCTGCTGGGTCGGAAGGGTCCACCTTCCTGGAAACACCCGAGGCAGGAGACACTTTTCTTTGCACACTCTGACTGGGGACTTTATGGCTCTCTTTCTTCTGTGAGTCTGGACTCGTGTCACAGAGTAAGGGGCCTCCTGGCTGACAGGAAACAGAAACGTCATCTTCCTCACTGTCACCGCTGCTTGTGTCAGCCTCTCGCCTCTCTCCCAGGGGACGCCCTGCGGCCGGTGGTGCAGACTGAGCCACCGATCCTTTGGGAGCAGGCTCATCACGGGTCCCTGACTGCCCCTGGAAATGCCCCTGCAGCCCCATCTGGGCTGTCTGCATGCTTGGGTTGTCCTTGGCCTTTGTTTCTCCAGCCTCCCAGCTCTTGGGGTGCTTCTTGCTGAAGTGCTCCCCTTCCTGGGGATGGCTTATTGGGTTTTGACTGTGAACAACTTGAGGCAAAGGCTTGGTTTCCTTTTCTCTCAGAGGTTCTGACTCTTGTTGGACGTCACAGCTCTCACCGTCTGATTTCTCTGAACGAGACACAGAGGCTTTTCTCAGCTCGTTCCCTTGGCACTGTTCAGATCGTCTCTCAGGAAGGTTTCTCTTGTGCACCCCTTTGGGCTCCTTTGCTTCACAGGGAGGCTCTGCTTTCTCCCCTTGCTGCTTCTCTTGAACTGCAGACGGGTTTTTCTTTGCCAGCAGGCCGGAGGAGAGATCCTGCTCCTTCCAGCAGTTACAGTCAGGCTTCTTTTCCTTCTTTTGATCCTCCTTTGGCTGTTGCTTATCAGCCATCTTTTTCTCATCTTCACCCTTGATGAACTCTTTCCAGCGGGATGGTTCCTGATTCTTGTCAAGCACCTTGAACGGGTTTCTCTGATTGGAAGGATAATGCCATGGCTCAGATGCATGCTGAGACTTAATGGTTACAGAATGTTCTTTGGAATTAGGATCCTATAAGAAAAAGAAAATAATCTTAATATAAACGTTAATGCAACTTTCATATCTAGAAAGTCTTTTTTCAGAGCAAATGAAAACAGAGAGCAAAAACAGTCATGTATTTCTGAACACGCCTGGGACCATTTCAGTCTCTAGACAGGATTATGTGCCAAACTCACAATGTACCTGCATTGTTAATAGTTTCTTAGCAGTACTTTCAACGCTTGGTTCCACCTCTGTCCATGATCACTGCTTTTCCAGGCCTCAAGGAAATGCAGTGACCAAGTCAAAGTGCTTGTACAAAAGCAAGAGCCACCACAATATACTTTTCATGAAAAACTATTCTCTCAAGATGAACTTTTCCCCAAACCTAAACAAGGTCCTATGATTGCTTTGATTTGGGCTTTAGGAAGGTTTCACTGTGGGAGTCTTGTCACCTCCCTAGGTCTAGTTGCTCACATACTGGGTATCTGTAATGTCTCTCTTAGTTCTCACATTCTAGCAGCTTCTGAATTATACTCAGCTTACACAAATATCAAGGAGATGTCGGCTTACAAAAGGATGCTAAAGTTAATCAAGTAAATCTAAATTTTCCCTAAGTAGGAGAACATTGACTGTAAGTAAGACCCTGAAAAATATTTGAGTGAAACAGAAGGCAAATAATTAAATCCTGAATATAACCTGTCCTTTGACTTAAAAGTCCGAACAGGGACTACCAACTGCATTTCAGAGACACTATGATAAAGATCAACCAGTTTATTTGGAATTCAAGGTCATTTCAGGTGATGCCATAGACTAAACAGTCTTAACATGGCAGGTTTTAAAACAGGTGAGTAATTCTTACCTGCCATGGGATAGTTCCACACCATCGCTTCCCATCAGCCTTACTTCTACTGCATCGGAAGAACAATCTAATCAAGTATAAAAAACAAACAATCAAGGCCATGAAAATCCATTAAAACAAGAGATAAACTTGTTGTAAATCCAAGAAAACATTTTACAACTATTTCATATCAATTTTCAATGGTCACTTGAAACCAATGACTCTTCTATGTACCTTTAAAAGTTCTGTACTGTACAGGATATTTGTAAGGGCTGAGAAGTGAAAGAACAGAGATGTCATGGGAACCAGAAGGTAGGACTGGTTTACTCTATTTACTCTGTAAAGAATGACTGAAATGAAGACACTGATCAGCGGTGGCTGTTAAAATCAGAAAAAAAGAGATAACCAGATATCCTGTGTCCCTGAATCTGGTCAAAACCCTAGATCCAATGACCAATTTACAGGAAATTCAAACAGATGAGCACAAAACTCGAGGCCACGGGGGTGTAATCTGAAAAACTCTGACAGTTATATGATAAACAACTCGATTCCTTTAGCAGATAAATCACAAGGAGGAAAAAAAGGATGGATATGAAACTTAACAGACTTCAAAGAACTATCTATCAATTGTAACTTGCAGACTTTATTTGGATCCTGATTTAAACTAAAACAAAGACCACTAAAAAACAAACTATTTATGGCATTCATGAATCTACTGGAAATTTATACGACAACTGGTTTAAAAAGCAAGAAAGAGTCCGTGTGTTTTAGAGCTACATACTAAAATACATACGGAACAGAAATTATGTCATCTGGGATGAGTTTTAAAATATGGCAGGAATTGGGGTGTGGGATGGTAGGGTATATGTGAAATAAGATTAGCCATGAACTGGTAACTGCTGAAGTTCATGTGCCACATTCTGTCTACTTTTGCATACTTGTGTATTTGCAGTCTTCCATATAAAACAAAAACAACTGAATACAGATTTATACATCCCAATGCAAGACAGTCCCTGCACACCCAAACACAGCTTACACTCCAGCTATGCAGAAATGGCTACAGTGCCTCATGCCCAAATTAAGCCATACTCTCTCCAGCCTACCAGACTTGCATGTGTG
>PVJL010012133.1:0-38857 GCA_004026885.1 Lyroderma lyra
TGTGCCCAGGTCTTCAGGGGACGTCGTCACCCCGTGTGCCCAGGTCTTCAGGGGACGTCGTCACCCCGTGTGCCCAGGTCTTCAGGGGACGTCGTCACCCCGTGTGCCCAGGTCTTCAGGGGACGTCGTCACCCTGTGTGCCCAGGTCTGCAAGGAGTACTGTAGTACTGTCATCCCTATGTGCCTAGCTTTGTCAGAGACATTGTCAGCCAATGTGCCCAGGTCTGTGAGGAATGCTATCACACCCTCACCACGTCTGCAGGGGACACTGTCACCCCATGCCCTGTCCTCAGTGCTTACCTTGTCCCAGTCTACTTTCTCCATATCCACCAGGATCCGCATGAGCTCAGGGATGGCAAGGGCCGGGTGGGTGTCATTCAGCTGAATGGCAACCTGCAGTTCACACAGGGTAATGCCTTTAATTGCCTTGTACCCATGGCGGTGGTGTGTGTGCTGGGGGCACGTGGCCGGTATGTGCAGGCCTGGGCTCCTTGGCCACCCACTCTTAAGGAGTCTGGTCTGTGGGGCTGACAGCAGGGAGCAGACACCACCACACAGGCACAAGACCCAGGGAGCAGGAGCCAGAGTAGGGTCTAAGGGGCCAGAGGGACTTGCAGGGACCCAGGGTCAATTCTGCATCAGGTTTGCTCTGCAGTAGGTGTCCAGGAGCTGCAGGGCCATCAGCCCACCACCTGGAGCCCTCTCACCCAGGATATGTTGACTGTTTAAAATCACTGAGCTGAGCCTGCCAAACATGTCTGGCTTTGCCCATGGAAGCCTTTTATAGTGCCCTTGCTGCTTTGACTCCAAACAAGGCCCAGTGTGGTCCTGGTTGGGGAAGAAGGGGTCCCACCCCCCATGACGAGAAGACCAAATGAGGTGGTGCTAAGTTCTGGCCATGCCCAGCCCTGAGGAATAAAGTCCTATGCTTGGACACTGAGCTCAATCCCCAGTCCACAATCGAACCTTGTCTGCAAATGTCTCGAAACAGGTTCTCACTGGGTCCCGGCAGCCAAACTTGGAGGACTTAAAGCGGCGGATAATATCCTGCAGGGTGGCCGCCACTACGAAGTATTCTTGCTTCAAGCGCAGCTCCTTCCCCTCGAAGAACTGCAGAGACAGGATGGCTCTCACACCAACTTAGCCACCACAGGCCCATAGGGCCCCCTGAGGACCCAGGATAAGGTACTAGGCATGGGGGGCAGGTCCTGCCCCTGGTACTGCATAGATATGTGTGCATGAAAGAAGGGACACCCTTGAGTGTGCCAGCATGGTGCTGACACCCTGATCCCCACAATCCTGGGGTCCCAGGTGTCAGATGACCTGCGGCTCAAGGGCATAGGCAGAAGGTCACAAGTGGCCTAACCTGCTGTGACCTTCAGACAGGGAAGTAGCACAGAGCACTAGCAAAGGGTCATACTGTTCTATGTGAGGTTACCAAGCAGGAATGTCTAGTCCCTGAACACTGAGAGGCTGTGGGCCAGGAATGCCAGAGCCACCCAGAAATGCAATCTCCAAAGTCCACCCCTAGAAATGCCCCATGCCTGAAGCTTAGAATCTGCTCAGAATTTCCGAAAGGAGGGGGATGAGCACTTTATTGTGAGCCTTTCAGCACCAATGGCCATTGCTATTTACTATGTACACATATTTCTTTGACAAAATAAAACAACATATGGCCCACTAAGATATGCAAATTTCAAAGGCTCTTGTCTGACGACAGCAACAAAAATGCCACCAGACACTAAAGTCAGTGACAATGAAGAATGTGGCTGCGACTCTCATCTAGTATGAGCTGGGTGCCTAACAGCTTTTCAAACCATGATTGCAGAACAGGGACTGCTGTCCTCACTTGTCAAATGGGTCATCTACTTCTTGGGAACTGACATCAGAAGAGCAGAAACCACCTGGATGTCAATTAAGTGGTCTCACCTGACAAAAGTGAGGCCAGCAAATAGGTCTTTGCAGAGAGCCCCAGGCTACACTTGGAGAGGGATGGTGCAGACAGGAACTAGCGCGAGCAGTACTCACGTTGTCGTTGGGATACAGGACTCTGGAGATGTTCTCAGCCAGGTTCCTGTCCAGGACCGCCTCGATGTAGCCCCCCACATTAACTAAGGACAGAGACAGCCAGTCAGGGCCACGTGCCTCCCGAGACACTGTGTACCCATGCTGCAGTGTCATCCTTGCTTCTCTGGACAGCCTGGAGACCAGCCCCCCAGAGCTGCTGCTTTGCCTGCCTCATGCCCGACCCCTGAGAGCCATGTCGACCACTGCATCCTGCACGGGCCCTATCTTTACCCTCCCTGGGAAGCCCCATGCTCATAAGGAACCCTCCTTCTGCCCACAGCAATGAGAGCACAGAGAAGAGACAGGAGCTGCACAGTGAATTTGGGGTAAGTTACCCAAAGGAGACAAAAGGGCACAACGCACAGTCATGGAGCTTGAAGTCATTGGGTGCCTTGGCGGACCACAGCCTCATGGTGTTGACAGTGTTATTCTTGTAGCCTGGTACTGGGGTGTCATATGGCATGGCCAGCACCACCTGGCCAAGGGACAAACGGTCAGGATCCCATCAGCCAGAGACACATGGTCCCCACCCTGGGCCCACCATGGGCAATTCCAGCCTCACAGGAAGCAGCATTCTGCCTCCCTGCCGCCATCTGCTCATCCTCCCCTGGCTTTTCTCCTACCTAAAATACACCCAACCTGCTCTATGCAGACCTCAGTCCCAACTCCCCTGCTGCCCACTGTGTAGCTGCAGCCCCAGATCACATGCCACCAGGGAGGCCTGACAGGTAAACCCCTGAAGACACTCCACAGGTCATAGTAGCCTAGATTTACCTGCTTCAGTACTAGCATCAACTTAAAAATTCTTCCCACTTCAGCTCCTCAAGGGTCTGCTGCAGAAACTTGGCTCATGCTCCTTCAGCAGGCACTCCTACGTCCTCGTCCTCTGACCTCCACGCCTTCCCTCTTCTCACTCTGCTTGAGCAATTTCAGGACTCAACTAATTTCCCCCAATACACAACTTCCATTTCTGACCTCCATCCCACATGTGCAGCTAGGCTCCCCCTGTTGTATGCCTTGATCTCTAACTCTCAAGGAAACCAAACCAGCCTGCACACTCTGCTCCCAACAGAAAACATAAGACCTGCTTTCCACCCACAGAGCCTGCCACACACCCTCTCAGTTTCCATCTGTCCAAAACTAGCAGCTTCGTTCTTGGGAAGCACAGGAAGAAATGGAATCCTCAAGGTCACTTCCAGCCCTCAGACCCTCCAAAGGTGCTCTCACACCCAGGCATGCTGATGGTAGCACCTACAAGTGCAATATGCAGCTTGATAAGGAAAAGTCAGCTATAGCAGCCACAAAGAACTAGGCAAGGGCCAGACCGGTTAAAGCCCCAGTGTCATCTTTCCCTTCCAATCTTCCCTCAACCTCTGCCCTGCTCCCTGTTCCCCTGCCCGCATGGCCTTGTCCAAACCAATTACAAGCCCTGCAAAGTGTCTCTGACACCCCTCCTTCCCTCTCCACAGCCAGCCCCCAGGAGGAGACCCTCATCACATTCAGGAAGGGATGCCTCAGTGGACCCTGGACCTTACGTGCACTGCCATGTTCATCTTCTACAATCACACACATTTGGGAAACCAGATCCCCTCTCTGTTTTTTTCATATTAAATACTACTTATTATAGCATTTTAGGCCTCCGGCCAGCTCTTGACCCGTGTGCCCTATTTAAAACTAATGTCGAAAATCTGGATGACTCACTTGGGCATGCCTATGACCACCTGTCTCCCAGCTCACCCCATTCTTGCTCAGCCTATCCACATCACTAGATGACCCTCTCATGGGGTCTCTCCTCCACTGCCTCTACACCCTAAAACCACCAAGATGTGTGCTCTCTGCCACCTCTGAGCCTGGACTGGTCTAGAATTGTACCCCACAATGGCTGGCAGCACATTCTGCCAGGCACACTATGCTCTTTCAATGGTTGCACCATCGAAGCCCAAACATTCAGGGGTCTGAGGGCTCAAAGGAATTGCTGAGTTGTACCTGGGGCACTGCTGAGAGCTGTGGGCCTCACCTACGACCAGGAGCCACAGTGTGGCATAGAAGTGCACTGAGGACCTGCTGGGGAGCTATTCACATACCCTGGGGGTCAATACCCTTGTCCCTGTCACGATGCTGACCTACTTGCCATTAAACAACTGTTGGTCTCCACCCCAACACACAGCTCCTGTTAAACTAGAATCTGGCCTGACGTTCAGTATTTTCCACTGTCTAGACAGCTCCTGATGAAATGTAAGAAATTGGGCATATGAGAAGGAAAGCTCCCAGGCTTGAGTGAGGTCCCCTGGGGAAGCTTGTGCGGCTCATACAAGTGCATGCCTCCCACTCCCAACAGCAAACCAATGTGACAGTGAAACCTAAGTGGTCACCGTGCTCAGCCCACGCTTCCCAGGAAACACCCAGGTGGGTGGGTACCTGTGTGTCCAGCCACTTCGCCCCTTCGGGGGTGTGCTCCACTCTCCCATAGAAGTGCACAGGAAGCATGTACTCGGGCCGGGCCTTCTCCCAGGGGTTGCCGTAGCGCAGCCAGTCATCAGCCTCCTCTACCTGGAAAGGGGCCAGCAGCAAGGTGAGTTCTCAGCGGGCAGAGTCCTGGGCACTGGGCTGACTGTCTTCTGCCCACACTGCCCATGCTGCCAAGATGACATTGCCCAGCGCTGAAATAACACTACAGCCTATTTACAGCACAAAGATTTCCAATTCTAGTCAAGGGCACGTGTTTAAAAATGAACACTTTGGACTACTAAGGAAACAATTCAGAAAAATGCATCAAAGTGAAAAGACATTAAGAATCATTTAGGGTTCCCTGGTGCTCTCACTGCTGTGGCCTGGATTTGCTTCACGGTAAAGAATCATCTGAATTCAACAGTAAAAGGAGTTCCTGATGCTACAACACGAACGAGCCTTGAAAATGTTACACTGATTCCGTTTATGTGAAATATCTAGGACAGCCAGTCCACAGGGACGTCACTAGATGAATGAATGGTTGTCGGGTGCTGGAACTGACTGCAAATGGGTGCTGGGTTTCTTTCTGAGGTGACAAAATGTTTTGGAAATATAAAGATGATGGTTGCCCAACTTTGTAATATATTTAAAACTACTTGATATCTCAATAGCTGTTACTAACAACAAAAAAAAGAAGAATCACAGGAAGCCCATGACTTTGAAAATGATAGCACAAACCCGTTGGGGGCTAGGGGCCATGCTGGCCCCCAGGGGCATGTGCAGCCAGACCTTCACTGGAAGACACCTTCCTTTCTGCTTATTTTCCAAAAACTGCACCCAGTGGCCTCCAAAACCACCCTGTGGAATTTATTCTGCTTGCAAGCAATGGGATAAATTCATTAGGCAGGGCAATGAATGAAGAATCAGGAATATAAATTAACTAAAATTTAAATGAGATCAAGTTTTTTTCCTTCGAATTGAACAAGCAACCCTATGTATGTTACTTTGAGTTGCTTTTTTTAATGGTCCTTACCCAGAAACAGTAAGTCACTAAGAGAGTACTTGGGTTGTGATTTAGGAAGGTCACATAGCTGAGGTCACTGCTTCATTGTGCACCTCTCCACAGTACTCTTTTTTTTTTTTTTAAGAGGAGAGACTTAAGCATTTTATTTTATTTTTTATTTATTAATTTTTTTTTTGTAGTTCCTACTTGCCAGGGTAGTTCCCTGGCTGGGAATCGAACCCAGGCCGCAACGCTGACAGTGCCAGTGCTGAAGCCTTAAGCCACTACACCACCAGGGAACTCCCTCCACATACTCTTGAAGATGATTTTGTCTGGTGCGGACAGCTATTCATCACAGGGTTACAACTCCCTTTTGACCTCCTTAAAGCATATCCTGGTATATTAGTGAGATTCTCTAACACCCCAGCCTGGCCATCTCCTGCAGAGTAGTTCCACAAGTCATCTGCAAAAGCAGCTTTTCCCAAACACAAAATGCATGGGGTTCCCCTCAGGAGTCAGCCTACAGGCTGATCTGTGGCCCCTATTGGCCACCATGCTGATGTGTGACCACTGCCCACATTTAATTCTACTATAGCTAAATTCAACTAGAAACCATTCTAACTAACTGGCTCCCATGAAAACAGGGTGGGAAGAGGGCAGTTTACCACTCACCTATAAACCTGTTACACAAGATGACAAGAGGTATTAAGAACAAGAAATCAGCAGAAAGAACTGTCTCTGGTCAAACACCAGCAAACCCCCTTTCTGCTGGAGTTCCCTGATGGTGTAGTGGCTTAAGGCTTCATTTGGCGCTGTCAGCGCTGCGGCCTGGGTTCGATTCCCAGCCAGGGAGCTACCCACATACCAAAAAGCTAAAAGTTAAAACCCCTTTATGCTTATACTTATAACCATAATACAAACTAGGCAAGGAGGAGCCTCAGAGTTTCTGACTCACAAACATACGAATAACATGTGACCTCACAAGCATATAAGAGGTAAGAGCTAGCTAAAACAGGTCAAAGAATATGTGCAAACTAGTGTAGCCACTGTGGAAAACAGGAGGAGGTTCCTCATAAAATAAAAAGAGAACTACTTTATGATCCAGCAATTCCATTTTCGGATGTTCATCTAAAGAAAATGAAAACACTAATTCAAAAAGATACATGCATCCCTATGTTCACTGCAGCATTATTCATAATAGCCAAGATATGAAGTAACCTAAGTGTCCATTAATAGTTGAATGGATCAAGAAGATGTGGTACATATACATACACAATGGAATATTACTCAATAATAAAACAGAATGAGATCTTGTCATTTGTAACAATATGGATGGACCTAAGGCATTGTGCTAAGTAAACTAAGTCAGGCAGAGAAAGACAAATACATATGATTTCACTTATATGTGTAATCTGAAGAAAAAAAATTAACAAACACAACAAAACAGAAACATACTTATAGATACAGAGAACAAACTGATAGTTGCCAGAGGGGAAGGGAAATGTACAGCACACAGAATACAGCCAATAATATTGTAATAGCTTTGCATGGAAACAGATGGTTACTACATTTACCTCGGTGATTATATTTATAATGTTGAATCACTATTTGTACACTTGAAACTAATATAATATTGTATGCTAACTATACTTTAATAAAAAACAAAAAAACAAAAACAATTCCAAAATAGAAAATAAAAATCTTCAATCATTTCTTAAAGAACAAACCAAAAACCAAAAACATGTGTACAAAGGGCTGGAATACATCTGACAAACACACACCCATGGAGAACTATGAATAAAATTATCCAGAAGGTACCAGGAGGATAGCTGCATTTCTTTTAAGGTGGGAAAGAGTATTTCTATAAATTAAGCAATGGGTACAAACCTGTTTTAAGTTTTACTTTTAGCCATAATTTCCCTTGCCAACATTTTATTATGAACCTTTTTAAACATACAGAAATGTTAAGAGAATTGGCAGTGAACACCCACACACCCACTACCCAGGTTCTTTGTTAACATTATACTTGGTTCATTGCATATCCATCAATTGATCCATTAATTTCTGGATGTATTTCAAAGTAAGTTGTAGAAATCAGTATACTCCTCCCCTGAACACTTCAACATGCACATCATTAAGTACAATTCATCATGTGTTTATTTTGGTAAAATACATAACTCTTGAGGATACCATTGCTGAGTCCTGATAATTCCATACCTGTATGACCCAAACCCCAATTAAGATATTTTTATCACCCCAGTCATCAACAATTTCATTCAGACTATACTACTCTAAAGTTACAAAACATTCAATCTTAACCACAGTTCTGCTATATCTGTGACTTTGAGGCCCCAAACTATATTAAAAAAAAAAACAAAACCCAAATGTTCTCCACCCAAGTGGAATAGTTATTCCTTCCATTTGGAAATGCCAAATGGCAGTAAACAACCGCCTCGCCTAGTGGCAGACTAAGACTGCATTTTGGGATTATGCTCTTCACTGATGTGGTCTGTAGTTTGATGATCTAGAACTGAGGCCCACTCCAAGGGCCACTCTCCTTTGCAGAGTCTGGCCTCTAACCCCACATGATATTGTCTTCTCACTGGTGTCAGGGTAAGAAGGCAGCAGGTGGCAACAAAACCAATTTTAACTTTTTTAACTAGTCCAGGTCAAGTCAATTGTCCCTCTGAGGGTGAACCAGAGAGGGCCACTTACACTTTGCGTGAGGTACAACAGAAAACCAGTATGTGGCAGTGTAACCCCACCAAGCCCCCATGCCCCCTGTGTCTCCTGTAATGCCCCTCAGGCTTTTGGCCCCACCCCATTAGACTTGTAATGAGTTCACAGAGGAGACCTGCCCCACCTCTGCTTGCTTAGGACTGGCATGTAGTCTCTTCAGGAAGAAGTTTAAAGTGTAAAAAGCTGAACTGTTTATGTTCTTGTGTGAACAAGAACTGGAAACGAGTAAAGAAACCAAGTATCACCCACCTGCCAGCCATTGACAATCTTCTGGTTAAAAATCCCAAACTCATAGCGGATTCCATAGCCGTATGCTGCCAGGCCCAAGGTGGCCATTGAGTCAAGGAAGCAGGCTAAAAATTCCAAACACAAAGAACTTTTTCTGATCAAAGACAATCAGCATGTCTGAGGCCAATAGGAAGCAAGGCCCAACACTTTAGGTGACCAGGCTCTGGGATGCCAGCCTCTGGGGTGACCAGTCAGCTTCAGGTTTCATCAAAGGAACCTAGGGCCATGCCAAAAAGATATCAACGTGGGGAAGATTTGGGGGTGTGGGAAAATGGGAAGGGGACAAAGAGAACACAGCCACATCTGTAAGTGCACCAACCCTACTGCCACTTTCTCCTAGACAGCTGCACTTGGCCTGAAGGCCTCCCTGTGCCCCAGAGTCTGCTCAAATCCAAGCTGTCTGGATAGTAGGGAAACATCACAAATTATTTCTACACCAGGGGTGTCCAAGCTTTTTGGCCTCCCTGGGTCACAGTGGAAGAAGAAGAGTTGTCTTGGGTCATATATAAAATATACTAATACTAATGATAACTGATGAGCTAAAAAAAAAAAATCAAAAAAAAAAAAATCTCATAATGTTTTTAAGAAAGTTTATGAATTTGTGTTGGGCTGCACTCCAAGCTGTTCTGGGCCACATGTGGCCCACGGGCCTTGGGTTGGACAAGCTTGCTCTGCGCACTAGTGGAGAAGGAACAGAAACAGGGTCTGGGAATGTACTTTTCACTGTCCACAAGACCAAATACTCAACACCAACATGCCACCAGGGCACCTGGAAGTGGCTGAAGCAGGATGTTATCAAATTGACCCCTTGTTCCAATCAAAATGTCTTGGGGGGAAAAACCACCATGTTTTGAACAAAGTTCCAAAAGGTAGTCTTATTAACCTCTGGATTAAAATAAAAAAAGAAGAAGTATCTACACAAAACACCAACAAATGAAATACATGCCCAGTTCATCAAAAACACACAGACCCCTGAGTTTCAGGCCCTTTGCTGAGGGAGAGGAATAAGACTCCAAAAATGTAAGATATAGGCTCCTGTTTTGAGGAAATCTTTCTCACAGGAGGAGCACAGAACATATCAAATGACAGTGGGCTGTTTTCCAGGTCTGCATGGGTGACAGGAATCTGGAACCAGAGAGGCCCGGAGAGGAGGCACCATCATAGCAGCCCACAGAAAGGCCAGTGCATCACAGAAGTGGCAGGACTGCGAGGCTGACAGGAACCTGACAGGGAATGGCTTGAGAATGTGCCAAATGGCTGTGAATTTCGCAGGACAGGGGATGGGTGGGACTGCCTAGCTGAGTGCCCCACCTTGGGGTGAGAGTGGAGGTTAGATGGCCACACAGTGGAGGACACAAAAGGGCCTGGTGCATCCCTTGAGCCTGGAAAAAGGTTCTGTTTTTATTATGATCTACATAATGCCATCAGGGTGGACTGAAACCCTCAGGGTGAGGACACTGGGGTTCCCAGTGGGGCTTACTGTCTGGTATGATCTCACCTTCATATGCTAAATTAGAGCCCTGTCCCAGAGTGCAGGGTGCCCAGGACACGCACAGGCTTTTCACACTAAGGGATGGAATGTGCTGGCCTTGCCAATTGTTTCTTTAAACAGATCTATGTGCTGTTGTGTTGGAGATAAACATATGTTACATTTATAATTTGTGAAGAATTCAATTTCAAATTTAAAAATACAATTTAAAAATACAAAACACACACACACACACACATAAATTTTAGGTCTCCCTTTACAAAATGGTAACTTTCAAAAAGGACAGTGATGCCAAATGACAGGGACCCGAGCCCACCATCCTGTGTTCCCCAAACATAAGAGGAGCATAAAACCTGACTCATCTCTGCCCCATAAACCCTGTGCCCAAGCGCTCCGACGCGCACAGTAAAATCAAATCTAACCGTGACTGTTATTTCCATTTCCATGTTCTTAACCCAGCTCCCTCTCCCCACAAAAGCTGGCAAAAATAATTAAAATAGAAAAACAAAATAAAACTGAGTATGCTCTCAAAGAGGATGGACAAAGGGGGCCACATCCCCCAAAGGAACGGCTGTTACTTCAGGATAATCTGTATTGGTTGGTTGGTGGTTGTAGTAAAGCAGGAACAGCTTGCTATATATGCTGTGTGTGTGCATATGTATGTATGTGTGTGTGTGTGTGTGTGTGTGTGTGTGTGTGTGTTTCTGTCTTTCTCCATGTCACTGGCTTTTGGACAGTGGGGAGTGGCTGCTATACTGGAATTCCCTCCCAGCACCAGTCACTCAACATCAGGAAACCTAGTCTTTATGATCATTATGAAGTGCCCCTTGGGGGGTTCCCTGGTGGTCTAGTGGCTAGATGTCGGCACTCGCACCGCTGCTACCTGTGTTCGCGGTTCGCGTCCTACTCACAAAACCAACCAACCAAAAAAAAAAGAAGTGCCCCTTGTATGAAAGAGAACATAATACATCTTGCATTTTCCCTTCGCTGGTGGCAAAGATTTTACCTGAAAAAAAAATTCTCCCATCCACTCCAAGTGGCCAATTTACCCTGACAGGACAGTGTCAGGAACATGGCTGACCTTGGCCTCACCATGTGATCACTGACAAGGCACATGTTAGGACCGATGCTATCCTGGACAGGTGGCTGGGCTTACCTGCCAGCCTCCCCAAGCCTCCATTGCCAAGGCCAGCATCCTCTTCTATTTCCTCCAGTTCTTCCAAGTCCAACCCTAACTGTGAATAAAAATAGAGGTAACATTTTAAAATATTACTTAATATTTTCACCAAAGCAACAGATGGAAAGATAATTAAATCCTGTGAGTTCATATCAAAGGTCAGCATCTGCCTTCTTTTAGACTTGCAAATCCAATATTATAATCTGATGTTAATCAATGCACAAAAATGAAGTTTGTCAAGTATTTTAAAAGCTGCCAGAGAAGTACTTGAGATATTGCTTCCTGGCATTGTCGTCAGTTTGGTTCAAATAAAAATCTTATAAAAATTCTTTAACAAAAATAAATAAATGAAAGCTGTCAAACTACATAAGAATTATAGTAAAAATGAGACATGGTTTAGTATAGTACCCAAAAGTATTTACTGCCAGGTTATTAACTATAACATGTATCCTAAAAATTCTGCCTTGATTTTGACAGCATTCAATAGAGGTAGAAAAAGTAGCTAATTGACTAAGCTGATCAGGCATACTGTTTGAAACGGGACAGAAAACAATGATACTGTCCCATTGCAAATGGTATGTATGGTCAGCCTACAATTGACAAAGTTTAAAACATTGCTAAAATGTACTTTTGAACTGAAGACAGAAAAAGAACATGATAGAGCACTCTTAACAACCTGTTTTTCTTCACTGAGATATAATTCACATACCATAAAGTTCATTCTTTTAAAGTGAACAATTCTATGGTATTTACCATATTCACAAAGTTATGCAACCACCCTCACTATCTAATTCAAGAACTTCATCACCTGCAAATGAAGCTCATTAGAAATCATTCCCTATTTCCTCCTTCCCTCAGCCCCAGCAATCACTTTTCTACTTTCTGTCTCTACAAATTTGCCTATTCTGGACATTTTATATAAATACAAACATATAATATGTGACTTTTTGTATCTGGCTTCTTTCATTAGAATGTCTTCTTTGGTTCCCTGGTGGTCTAGTGGTTAGGTTTTGGCGCTCTCACCGCTGTGGCCTGGGTTCGATTCCCAGACAGGGAACCGACCAAAAAAAAAAAAAAAAAAGGATGTCCTCAAGGTTCATCCATGCTATAGTATGTGTCAGCACTTTATTCTTATTTTATCACCATATAATATTCCATCATATGCAATACCACATTTTGTTTATGTATTTATCCATTGATGGACAGTTGAGTTCTTTCTACTTTTTGGCTATTATAAATAATGCTGCTATGTACGTTCATGTACATTTTTTTGTACAGATGTATGTTTTATTTTTTTTTGGATATAAACCTTGAAGTAGAACTGCTGGATTACATGGTAATCTTTTTGAGTAACTGCCAGATTATTTTCCAAAGTGATTCCACTATTTTATTTTTTCACCAACAGTATATGAGGGTTTCAGTTTCTCCACATCTTCACCAACACTTATTCTTTATGATTGTAACTGTTTTAGTGGGTGTGACATGGTATCTAATTGTAATTTTAATTTGCATTTCCCTGATGACTAATGATCCTGAACATCTTTACATATGCTTCTTGGCTATTTGTATTATCTTATTTGGAAAAATAACTATTCAAGTCCTTTACCCATTATTAAATTGGGTTGTCTGTTTTGTTGTTGTTGTTACTGTTGAATTGTAAGAGTTTCTAATATATTCTGGATACTACTAGACTCTTTATCAGATTTATGATTTAGAAATATTTTCTTCTATTTTGTAGGTTGTCTTTTCACTTTCTTCAAAATGTCTTTTTAATGCACAAAAGTGTTTGATTTTTTTTCCAATTTATCTATTTTTTTCTTTAATTGCTTACGCTTTGGGTGTGATCTCTAAGACTCCATTGCCAAATCATGAGATTTATCCCTACATATTTTTCTAAAAGTTTTATGGTTTTAACCCTTACATGTAGGTCTTTGATCCATTTTGAGTTAATTTTTACATGTGGTATGAGGTAGGGCTCCAACTTCATTTATTTGCATGTGGATATCCAAATGTCCCAGCACTACTCACTGAAAAGAGTATTCTTTCTTTATTGAATTATCTTGGGGAGTTCCCTGGTGTTGTAGTGGCTTAAGGCTTCAGCGTTGGCGCTGTCGGCACTGTGGCCTGGGTTCGGTTCCCAGTCAGGGAGCTACCCACATACCAAAAAGCAAAAAAAAAAAAAAAAAGAATTATCTTGGACTTTTTTCCTTTTAAAAAATCAATTCAGGCTCTTGATCCAGTTTTCTGTTCGAGCCTGCTCCTACCTCTTTGGAGTATACTTTCTCTTCAAAAAACTATCCCTTTGTTTCACCTCTATAAAAAAAAAAATCAATTCAGCATATAAAAAACACCAAAACCACAGGCAACAATGGAAATAAAATATTGGACTTAATGAGTATTAAAAACCTTTGTGTATGAAAGGACACTCACAACAGAGTGAAAAGGCAATCTATAGAAGAGAAAATATTTGCACATCATACATATGGTAAGGAATTAATATCCAGGATAGAGAAATCCTAAAACTCAATTAAAAAAACCCAAACAACCCAATTAAAAAACTGGCAAAAGACAAGTAGGCATTTTTCCAAAAGAAGATATATGAATGGTTCAATAAGTACATGAAAAGATGCTCAGCATAACCAATCATACAAGGAGACATTACCTCATTCCCATTAGAATGACCACTATCAAAAACAAAACAAAATAGAAAACAACAAGTGTTGGCAAGGATGTGGAGAAACTAGAACCCCTGTGTACTGTTGGTGGGAATGAAAAACGATGCAGCCACTGTAGAAAACAGTATGGTGGTTCCTCAAAAAGTTAAACGTAGAATAACCATATGATCTAGCAATTCCACATCTAGGTATATACCAAAATAACTGAAAGCAGGGTCTCAGAGATATCTGTACACTCATGTTCGTAATAGCATTATTTGCAATAGCTAAATGTGGAAGCAATCCAAGTGTCCATCAATGGAGAAGCAAAATATGGTATATACATACAATGGAATATTATTCAGCCTTAAAAAGGAAGGAGATTCTGACATATGCTACAACATGAATGAAACTTGAAGGTATTAATCCAGTTAGAAAAAGACAAACATTATATGATTTCATGCATATGAGGTACCAAGAGTCATCAAATTCAGAGACAAAGTAGAATGATGGTTGTCAGGGACTGTGGGGAGGGGAGAATGGGGAGTTAGTGTTTACTGGGTACAGTCTCAGTTTTGCAAGATGAAAGAAGTTCTGGAGATGGATGGTAGCAATGGATATTAAACAGTATGAATGTACTTAATACCACTGAACTTTATACTTAAAAATGGTTAAGATGGTAAATTTTATGTTATATATAGTTTACTATAATTTTTAAAACTTGGAGAAAAAATTGACTATAAATGAGAGGGTTTATTTCTGGACTCCATTCCATTGCTCCCGATATGTCTATCCTCTGCCAGTATCACACAATGTTGACTGTAGCTTTGTGGTGAGTTTTGAAATTGGGAAGTTTGAGTCTTCCAACTTTGTTCTTTTTCCAATATTGTTTTAATTATTTCTGGTCTGTTACATTTCATCTGAATTTTAGGATCAGCTTGTCCATCTCTGCAAAGAAGCCAACTGAAATTTTAGTGGGGTTTGCACTGAATCTGTAGATCAATTTAGGGAGTGTTGCCATCTTAACAACATTAACACGGGATGTCTTCCAATTTTAGGTCTTTACTTTCTTCCAACAATGTTTTATAGTTTTCAGAATATAAGATTGCACCTCTTTTGGAAATTTATTCTTAAGTATTTTAGTCTTTTGATAGTATTTTAAGTAGAATTATTTTTTTAACTTAATTTTTGGATTGTTCATTGCAGGTATATAAAAATAGTTACTTTCTGTATATTGATCATGTATCCTGCAATCTTGCTGAATTTATTCATTTGTTCTAACATATTTTTACTGGATTCTTTTGGACTTTTTAGATCATGTCATCTGGAAATAGAGATAGTTTTCCTTCTTTCTTTCCAATCTGGATGCCTCATTTTATGTTCTTGGCTGAATATACTGGCTGGCACCATCAGTACAATGCTGAGTAGAAGTGGTAAGAGCAACATCCTTGGGACAAAGAGACAGATTACACACCACTGGCGACGCAGTCAAATGCAGAGAGTGGGACACAACAGGACAAACTCAGTTTCAACAAATAAATGACAAGGCATGAAAATAAAAAAGAGGAGAAGCTTATAATTAAAAGAGATTTAAGAGGGGGGAGTTTCCCTGGTGGTGTAGTGGTGAGGCTTCGGAGCTCTCAATGCCATGGCCTGGGTTTGATTTCCATCTAGGGAACCAGCCCCCTAAAACAAACAAACAAACAATAAATGGGATTTAAGAGACATATCAAGCAAATGCATCTTAGTTTCTGAATGTATTGTTTCAAAATTATTAGGCAATCAGAAATTTGTACACTACCTGAAAAATTGATGTTAAAGAATTATTGTCACTATTTCAGGGATCATAATGAGGTTGCTCTATCTTTCAGAAATACCTGTTAAAATATTTACAAGTGAAATATTACACTGCATAATGCTGGTTTAAATAATCTGGGTGTGGTGGGGTTTTAAGTGAAACAAGTGTGGCCATAAGTTGGGCTTGATGATTGGTGAAGCCAGCTGATGCGTATGTGGAAGAAGTTCACTATAGTCACACATAATTACACATGTGCATTAAATTTTCTATACCTTGAGAGCGCCAAAGCCTAGCCACTACACCACCAGGGAACTCCCCCAGAAAACATTTTTAAATGTGTCCTTGATATCTCAATCAGGAGAGAGTGGCTTCTTTTGAAGTTCTAATTTTTTTGTTTGTTGGTTTGTTTTTCTTTTTCTTTTTTTTTTTGGTTGGTTCCCTGACCGGGAAGCGAACCCAGGCTGCGGCAGTGAGAGCGCCAAAGCCTAGCCACTAGACCACCAGGGAACCGCCCTGAAATGCTAGTTTTTAATGTAAACTGTTCCCCAGAACTACTTTCCAGCCCTCTATGATGCCATTCTGTCATGTTTTTGTCTTCACATTCCATTACAAATGGGGAGCCATGGGGAGAAGGCCTGTCTCAGCTCTGCACCATTTTGTTCCCACTCAAAGCATCTGGCACTCAATGAAGGACTAGAAAGTGAGACAGTAAGGATTTGATCATCATGAGAACTTTTCAAACCCAAGCAAAATAGCAAGGGAAATACCACTTTTAAGGAAAAAAAAAAGTACAATGCTTAAAAGGATATATGAGAACTGTCCAGAAAGTATCCAGCCATGTAATATGAAAAATGGAGGCATTGATAGCTGGATTTTTTCTGGACAGTCCTCAATTGCTTCCCTGTATTTTCTAAGTGTATAATTAACACATAATTTCTGTAATAAAATTTATAAACAGATATTGCATATCTATGGTATAAACATTGCCTCAAAGGTTTACTAGGCACTGGTGATGGAGCACAGCTTCCCAATGGGAGTGCTTTGAAGGGGACCGTAGTGACATTCAGCAATGAGGTATGTAGCACTTTTTCTAGTATGAGTCTGTGAAATTAACTGTCTGAACTTGAATGCTCTGTAGTCCTTGCTGACAAGTTCTTAAATTCATATTCAGTAAGTGGAGCTGAAATGGCAAATCACTTGCCAGGATAACCTCTATATTTTGTGATAATTTTAAGCATAAGATACCTATTCTGAGGAGTCAAATTTTTGTTCCAAAGTTTGACTGTGTGAACTTAAAGTATTTGGCCCCTTTCCTCTTCATGACGTCCTGGAGGGGAAGCCATGAACCTAACCATACTGAGCTGCCTGGAGCCATGGAAGGCTCACACAACACCTCCTCCAAGAAGGCCCCAGAGCACTTTCTATCTGAAAACCAAAACTAAACCTAAGCAAAAACAGTATAAAGTGCTGGCAGGTAGGACACCTCTGGTGAGGACCCTTCAATGTATGTGCAAAAAGGCAGAAGTGATGCATATTCACACTCCAAAAATTCTGGGTGAGAGAAGAAGACAGTGTCAGAGAAAGTGCAGAGACAGAACACAGACACAAGCAATTCCAGCTCTGCTCTAAAACTGTGAATGAACTGTGGAAGGCCTCCAAGTGAGTAACTCTGAATGAAGAACCTTTAAGCAAAGGCACTTCCTATTCTGATTAGGGGAGAAAGTGCAATATTATAACTAGAGGATAGGATGAGTGCAAGAGATTATCTCAGGGACACTGGAGGGACACTAGAGGTAGAGTATTGTTTATAATAGTTCAATGAAGCAAGGAGAAATGGGGCAATACCAACTACTTCTGCCACATGGTAAATCTGCCCTTGGGGTGAGGGTGAGGAGCACAATGGTTTCTAGAAGTCGCCAAACCAGTTTTAGCACTCCATTAATATTAGCTTCCCACCTGGTTCTCATTTTCTCCCCTTGAGAAACATAAGTGTCACTCACCAACCCATTCTCCCCGACATAGGTTGGAGTGCACCTAAGAAATTTCCTTGATCCTAGATGGCTATGAATCCTAACATCAGTGCTTACCTCTGAGATGCCTAGGTTAAAACCCCAGTGTGTCACGAGAGGCTGTCTGGCAACCTGGCCTGAAGGACCCATACCTGGTAGATAGCTTCATCACAAGCATTCTGAAGGCCCAGGTTCACCATCGTGTTCTGCAGTGTGCGGCCCATGTAGAACTCCAGGGAAACATAGTAGATGCGCTGGGGGAGAAAAGAAAACACCTTAGATCTCTCACTGTGAGCACATTCCAAAGAATACCTATTTGGGGTTCTCATTTATGTTAAGCCTGAGCTTACTGGCACATCCTAAAATGGTCTTACTTCCTTCACCAGGCCTTGATTATCCTCAGCTCTCCAAGGGAAACTCACTGGGAACCGTCCTCTTCCTTCTTGTCTTACTTTGTAATTCTTTTATTTTTAAAAATTGTTTATTTTTCAAGTACCATTGACATTCAGTATTATTAGTTTCAGGTGGATAGCACAGTGGTTAGAAGTTTATATAACTTGTGAAGTGATCCTCTCAGTAAGTCTAGTACACACCTGGCACTATACATATAGTTATTACAATAATACAGTAGACTCGCAGTTAACTGGCACCCACGGGATTGGTAGATGCTGGATAAATGTAGTTTATGGTTCCTTGAGAGTTACTATTAAAAATAGGCCTAACTAATACCATAGCCCAACCACACCATACCATAAAGTCTATATTGCCTTGATATTAGTATTAATATGCAGTAGTTAAAAGTAAATTAAGACAAGGGAGTTCCCTGGTGGTGTAGTGGGTAAGTTTTGGTGCTCTCAATGCTGCAGCCTAAATTTGATTCCCAGCCAGGGAACTATCCAAAAAAAAAGGAAATTAAGACAAAGATAAACTTAAATTAATATAACAGTTTTATTATAAAAACAGCTTTATGCAGCCTGGGTTTGATTCCCAGCCAGGAAACTACCCAAATAAATAAATAAATAAAAATAAAAACAGCTTTATGAATGCAGTGTGCTGTAGGGAGCACGTGAGCCAGAAGCCAGGTCCTTTGAGTAAACAGGTTTTAGCAAGGCTGCCTGTGTGCTTGGAGTCCACAGTTCAAGGGTTTTGCAAGGCAGCCCAGAGCTGGGTGCACAAGGACAATACTCGGGATGTGGTTTCTGGCTTGGGTGGAAAAATATGACATTGGGAGCAAGGTTGTTTGGTCTCTGGAAATGATTCGAGACATAACTTAGAGCCTGCCTGCCTTGAAGAGAATAATAACATAATCAGTAATGCCTTAGCAACATGTACCAAAATATTGATTAAATGCAGTTATCCATAACCGTATGTCCTAGTTAAGATGTACTTTCCAGTATCGCTTTACTGATTTAACCCTATGATCTCACTTGTTTTGCCCATCCTATAAAATAAACTCACTGTAACCAGATGGGGTCTCTGTGTCTCCATCAGAGTGCAGAGAACCACCCGGTCCCAGCTTTTCTGTCTATGTCTGTGTCTGTGTGTTTATTTCTTCATTCCCCATTGCCTCCCCTCCGGTTCGCCTGTTCACCCGTGCAGGTCGCGGCAGTGTGCAATTTTAAATGGCAGCTAATAAACTTTTCAACTTAATGAACTTCGCTAACATAATTTTTAAAATTTCAAGTGACTTAGAAAACAAACACATACATACATACATACTTAAAACTGTTAAAATAGGGGTAGAGAGTTTACTGGGTAGACACCGCATCAGGATCTGATGACGTAGCTAATACAGGATCAGAAGAAGTGGATGTGGATGGTTTGGGATCTACCTCAGTAGATGATGCTGTAGTGGCAAACCTGCATGTACCTTTCTTGCGAAATGAACAAATATCAGCTTGCTCTGAGGACCTAAGCCTCTCATGCAAAGTCAGGTTTTGCATGATGTGCTGTTTCAAATGCTGCAGTAGCTCTCTGCCGGGATACTTCTTCCACTTCATACCCATTGTCATCATTCTCTTCCTCTTCTGCAACATTTATTTTTCTACGATTCACAACAGCTTCTACGATGTCTTCTGTATTAAGTGTTTGAGTTACTGGAATAGCTTCATCCACAACAAGCCAGTCATCGAGTTCATCTCAAGACAAACTCATTTTGTAGTTAGCAGAATCAACTAACCCCCAGATTTCATTGTAAACTCTGCTGCTGGCAGCTGCACTATTGACTGGGTTAACTCTCCACACAGCATGGCATGGCATGGCACAGCACTGTGCACCAAGTTTAAATTTACATTTCTGCTAGAAATTGATGTTAATTTGTACTTTAAAGTATTATTTCTTCTAATTTTTTCCAGTTGCTTGAGAATGCTGGTTGCTTGAGTTTCCAGGTAATGCAAGTCTACTGTGTTGACTATATTCCCTATGCTGTACGTTAAATGCCAGTGACTATTTTGTACCTGCCAATTTGTACTTCTTAATCCTTTCACCTTTTTCACCCTGACCCCGCAAAACCCTCCCATTTGGCGATCACAAGATTATTCTCTGTATCTATAAGTCTGTTTCTGTTTCTTTTTTTCATTTATTTTATTAGATTCTACATATAAATGAAATCATATGAGTATGGTATATCTTTCTCTCACTTATTTCATTTAGCATAATATCCTTTAGGTCAAACCATGTTGTCACAAATGGTAAGATTTGACTCTTCTTTTATAGCTAAGTAATATTCCATTATATCTATGTACCATATCTTCATTATCCAATTGTCTACTGATGGACACTTAAGTTGCTTCCGTATCTTGGCTATTGTAAATAATGCCGCAACAAACATAGGAATGTATATATGTTTCTGAATTTGTGTTCTGGATTTCTTTGTATATATAGAGAGAGGTAGAATTGTTGGTCACATGGTATTTCTATTTTTAATTTTTGAGGAACCTCCATACTGTTTTTCCATACTGCCTGAACCAATTTATAATCCCACCAATGCACAAGAGTTCTCTTTTCCACACATCCTTGCCAACACTTGTTGTTTATTGATTTATTGATGACAGTCATCCTGACAGGTGTGAGTGATATCTTATTGTGGTTCTAATTTGCATTTCCCTAATGATTAGTGATGTTGAGCATATTTTCACATGTCTATTGACCATCTGTATGTCCTCTTTGGAGAAATGTCTCCTTGGGTCTTCTACCAATTTTTAATCAAATTGATTGTTTTTTGTTGTTAAGTTGTATGAGTACTTTATGTTTTTGGATATTAACCCCCTATTAGATGTATCACTGGCAAATATCTTCTCTCATTCAGTAGGTTGTCTTTTCATTTTGTTGATGATTTCCTTTGCTGTGTAAAAATTTTTTAATTTGATATAGTCCTATTTTTTTTTCTTTTGTTTCCCTTGCACAAGTAATCAGGAAAAAAATATCACTCAGAGCAATGTCACAGAGTTTACTGCCTATGTTTTCCTCTAGGAGTTTTATAGTTTCAGTTGTTACACTTAAGTCTTTAATCCATTTTGAGTTTAATCTTCTTTATGGTGTAAGAAGGTGGTCCAATGCCTTTGGAATCAGAGTAATGGTGGCCTCATAAAATGAGTTTGGGAGCTTTCTTGTCTCTTGAATCTTTTCGAATATATTGAAAAGGATAGGTGTTAATTCTTCTTTGAAGCCATCCAGTCCCAGGTCTTTTCTTTGTTGGACATTTTTTTATTCCTAATTTGATTTCATTAGTAGTAGTCAGTCAGTTCAGATTTTCTGTTCCTTCTTGATTCAATCTTGAAAGATTGTTTGTTTCTAGGAATTTATCCATTGCTTCCAGATTGTCTAAATTGCTGCCTTATAATTGTTTATAATATTTTCTCATAACCCTTTGTGTTTTTATGGTGTCAGTTGTCACATCTCCATTTTCATTTCTGATTTTACTTATTTGGGTCCTCTTTTTATTTCTTAATGAGCATGGTTAAAGGTTTATCATTGCTTTTTATCATTTCAAAGAACAAGCTTTTAGTTTCATTGATGTTTTGTATTTTTAAAAAACTATTTCATTTACTCTCACTCTGATCTTTATTATTTCCTTCATTCTACTCATTTTGGGTTTTATTGGCTGTTCTTTTTCTAGTCCCTTTAGGTGTAAGGTTAGATTATTTGAGATTTTTAATATTTCTTGAGGAAGGCATGTATTGCTATGAATTTTCCCCTTAGAACTGTTTTGGCTGTGTCTTGTAGATTTTTGGGTCATTGTGTTTTCATTTTCTTTCATCTCAAGGTATCTTGATTTCTTCCTTGATCTTGGTTTCAAGTTTTCTTCTTGTAACTGATTTCTAGTTTCACATCATTGTGACTGGAGAAGATCCTTGATATGATTTCAATCTTATTAAATACTTTAAGACTTGTTTTGTGCCCTACCATGGTTTATCCTAGAAAATGTTCCATGGGCACTGAAATATAATGTATATTATGCTGCTTTGGAGTGAAATGTTCCAAAAATATCAATTAGGTCTGTCTGGTCATTTAAGAATCCTGTTTCCTTGTTGATTTTCTGTCTGGATGATCTATCCATTGATGCCAATGGAGTGTTGAAGTCCCCTACTATTACTGTGTTCCTGTCAATTTCTCCCTTTATGTCTATCAATATTTGCTTTATATATGTAGGTGCTCCTACATTGAGTGCGTAAGTGTTCACAAGAGTTATATCTCTTGTTGGATTGATCCTTTTATCATCATGAAGTATGTCTCTTGTTACAGTCTTTGTTTTAAAGTCTATTTTGTCTGATGTAAGTATTGCTAACCCAGCCTTTCTTTTTTTCCTTTCACATGAAATATCTTTTTTTTCATCCCTTTACATTCAGTCTGAGTGTTTCTATCTGAAGTGGGTCTCTTGTAGGCAGCATATGCATAGGTCTTGTTTTCTCCTCCATTCAGCCACAATGGAGGACCCTTCTAAAGCAGAACATTTAGTCACTACCCTCCTGGAGTCTTCAGGGGAATATAAACTAGCTTCCTTCTGATGAGAGAAAACAAGGTTCTCAGAACCTGACAGAGCCAGGTCTGAGATTAGCTTAGCCTCTTTCCAGCTAGTTGACCTTGAGCAAAGGACTTCTGCACATTTATACCATGGGATGAAGTAGCCCTATAAGGGATGGAGGTATTTTCAGATATTAACAGCTTCTATCCATGTTAAGTACTCAATAAACACAATGGTAAACACAACAAAATGGATGAATGGATACATCCCTTTTTACCAGGCAGAAGACTGGGTTTTGCCTCCTGTTTGCTGGCTTTGGGGGACTGATATCTGTGACAGCTGCATGTAAACAAGAAAGATGACCACCCACACTCACTAGGCACTGAGCAAGGTTCTAAGTGTTTCCCTTTCCCAGTACCATTTACTCTTCACAATCACATATTGGGTGGGGATGGTAGTGGCAGAGCTGAAATCTGACTCTGGCCAGTGGCTTAGAGTCCTGCTCTCACACAGGACTCTATGTTTTTTCCTGGTGTACCATCAAAAGTAAGACGTGGGAAGAACAAGTGGGAGGGAGAAATCTTCCTTACAAAGGAATTCTAATTATAAATATAGATGAGAGAGACAGCAACAAAATGGCGGCATGAGCGGGACCTCTGAAAAACTGCTCTGGAGATTACAACTAATAAAACACCTATACTTCAACCAAGGACCCTCCTCTACACAATGCACATTCACAACTAAGAAACCCACTCGTTGCATTAAGGTACCTGCAGGCAGTCAAAGGGTTAAACAAAGGAGAAATAAAAGGGGAAGAGTGGGGATGTGGCCTTGAGAAGGTCCCTGCTTGGAACTCTACCACTGGGGAAACGAGGGGGAAGGCGGAGGAAGAAGGAGGCAGGACAGCATTCCAGACCTCACTTGGTACATGGGACAAAGGAAAGGAGGCCCACAGGTGGGGTGTGAGATACTGCACCTACCTCACATTGGATCCAGGAGATGCAGACCAGCTGGCAAAACGCAGTGACCAGACCGCTCCAGTTCCCAGAGGAGGAGGAGAGACGGGGCTGTGAGGAGCTGCAGCATGAACACTCCAGCCAGGAAGCAGAGAGGGGGCTTCATGCACATTTCTTAGCCCACAACCAGCATGGCTTGAAAGACCAGCATACAGGACAACTGACCCCAAGGCTCAGGGCAGAATCCGTGTACAGAGCAAACTGAGAATAGACAGGCGCAATCATGCTCAAATTCACTGCATGACCCCCAGAGCCTCAGGAAAAAAACAAAGTTTCAAAAGCCCCTCCACCACAGACCTCTGCCCACCCAGTATCAGCAGTGAACACCAAAGAAACTGCAGCAGCAAGGGTCCAGAGAGATTGAAAAAATGAGAAACCAGACAACAGGGGCTCAAATTAAAGAGACGGGGGCAAATGACCCATCAGAAAGAGAGCTCAAAGCAATTATTATAAAAATGTTTAAGGAACTAAATGATAATTTCAACAGAGAGACAGCAAGCATTAAAGAAGATTTACAAACCATTATAAAGGACCAGAGAGAGATAATGACTACATTAACTGAAAATAATGAAATAAAATTCACTAAACTAGATAAAGGGGAAGCACAAAGCAGTGATTTGCAAGAAAAGCCAGCAGAAAACACTCAGCCAGATCAATTACAAAATTATTTCCATAAAAGGGAATAGAATAATAGGTGTGCCAGAAGAGACAGAAGAAACACAAGGGATCAAGAAATTATTTGAAGAAATAATGACTGAAAAATTTCCTAACCTGATGTAGGAAACAGACATACAAGCCCAGGAAGTGCAGAGAATCCCAAACAAGATGATCCCAAACAAGAACACACCAAGACACATCATAATTAAAATGGAAAAAGTTAAAGAAAAAGAGAAAATTCTTAAAAACAGCAACAGAAATGCAAATAGTAACTTGTAAAAGGGACACCCATTCAACTCTGAGCTGATTTCTTACCAGAAACTTTACAGGCCAGAAGGCATTGGCAGAAAATATTTAACGTGATGAAAACCAAGGATCTACAACCAAGAATAATGTATCCAGCAAGGCTAGTATTCAAAATCGAAGGACAGATAAAGAGCTTCTCAGATAAAGAAATGCTAAAGAAATACATCACCACCAAACCAGTACTACAAAGAATGTTAGAGGGACTTCTTTAAGATGGGAGGAGGGATGGGAGAGTGGGTAAAATAAGGGAAAGGAATGGAGAAATTTAGTTTGATTGTTAACATATAATTGAAAGCAACAGAGAAAGAAAACTCATGGACACAGTCAATAATTTAATAGTTACCTGAGGGTAAGCCGGGATGTGGGGGTGGGGGAGAAGGGACAGGGACACAAATATATGGTGATGGAAAAGAGAACTGACTCTGGGTGATGAACACATAATACAATTCATAGAAGATGTAATATAGAATTATACACCTGGGACCTATGTAATTTTTAATTTAATCGATGTCATCCCAATAAATTTAATAAATAAATAAATAAATGTACATATACATGTATGTACATATATGTAAATAAAAGGAAAGAAACAGAAAATCAGCACAGCAATACTACAGCAATAACTGGAAACAGTGGGCAGAGCTTTAAGGACTAATGGGATATCTACACAGCCTCCAAATATCTCCCCCAAAATACTTATTAATTACCATGGTGGTTTTAACTAATGTCCAAAAATTCTCTGATATACTTCACTCTAGAAGGTGGTATTCAATTCTCCTCCCCTTGAGGAGGGGTTAGACCCTTCTGATAAATAGTCTGGAAAGGGAAAATTATAACTGCCCAAAGGAAAAATTTGGCTGAAGCCACCTTCCCCAAATGACTGAGGTTAATTCATCAGTAACAAGTCATGGTGATATGTTATTATACAAAGGGAAATTTGCCTCTGTGATGTTCTTTCCCAAACTCTCTAACCCCAGACTAATTGTGAGCAAGTATCAGATGAACACAAACTGAGGGACTTTCCATGAGACCCGTGACCAGTATTCACCAGATTTGTCAAGGTCATGAAGAATTAAAAAATCAATAAACTGCTGCAGATAGGAGGAGACTAAAAAGACATGACAACTAAATGCACTGAAGATCTTGGATTCAATCCAGGGATAGAGAAACAACATTAGAGGAAAAGTCTGAAGACAGTGCTGAGCCAGTACTAACATCTTAGCTTTGATAATTGTCTTGTGGCCATACAAGATATTAACGTTAGAAGTTGAGTGTGGGTACATGGGTACTCTACACTATCTTTGCAACCCTCTTACAACTAATATTGCTTCTAAATAAAAAGTTATAAAACAAAACCAGGCTCAAACCCTGTGAGGGTGTACATTTGCATGATAATGAGAGAATATGCATCACAAATTCAGATGAGAACATTAACTGTGCTACCATTTTATATTTCCCATGGGTTAAAATTTCTGAAACACATCTTTAAAATCCATTTTGCTATGGGTTGAAGAATGCAAGGAGAGAAAGGCCTAGATCTATTGTCCTTAGACAACAATGAGAGTTCTTGAGGCCCATGGACTTCCCTGGAATGCATGTGGAAGGCAGCCTGACTAAGCAGGAGTGGACCTCACCACTGCACCATCAGCTTCCACATTCCATGCACTGACCCCTGAAGGTGTCTTTTTTAACACTCTGTTTAGAATTTTGACTAGCAGCTGACCAGAAACATTTCCAGTAGCCATCCACCAGCCAACAGCTGTTTCACCAGTATTGACCTATGGTTTTTCACAGCAGTATTCAGACCATTACTTCATGCTTTCTGCAGTACATTTTTAAACATTCTCCTCAGAACCATGAAGCAGCCTCAAAGGGTGCGTGGGGTAGAAAGGAACTCCCATTTCAAAAACACACTGACAGGGGACCTAAGTAAATAGAAAGACATCCCATGTCAGTGGATGGGATGGTTTAACAGTGTTAAGATGGCAATACTCCCAAAAACAGATCTATAGATTCAATACTCAATCCCTGAAAAATTCCAGCTCAGGCCCTTGCAGATTGACAAGCTGATTCTAATATTGAGATTGAAATGCAAGGGATCCAGAATAATCAAAACAATCTTTAAAAAGAAAAAGAAAGTTGGAGGATTCACACTTACTATTCTCAAACTTTACAACATAACTACATTAATCAACACTGTGTGGTAATGGCATAAAGACAGACATGTAAAGCAATATAATAGAACAGAGTCCAGAAATAAACTTTAGCATTTATGGTCAATTGATTTTCAACAAAGGTTCTCAGATAATTCAATGGGAAAGAATAGTCTCTTCAACAAATTGTGCTGGGACAATTGGATATCCATATGCAAAAGAATGAGGTTGGGCCCCTACCTCATATCACATACAAAAATTAACTCATAATGGATCAAAGACCTAAATGTAAATGGCAAAATTATAAAACTTTTTGAACAGAAATAAATATACATGACCTTGGATTAGGCAATGATTTCTTTTGATATGACATCAAAAGCACAAGCAACAAATAATAGATGAATTGGATTTGATCAAAATTAAAAACGTTTGACACCATTAAGAAAGTAAAAAGTGGGGAGGAGGTGGGAGAGGAGGCGGGGAGCTAAATATATAGTGATGGAAAGAGAACTCACACTGGGTGGTGAACTTATTATACAACAAATTGACAATGCACTGTAGAATTGTACACCTGGAACCTATGTAATTCCTGCTAACAAATGTCACCCCAATAAGTCTACCAATAAAAAAAAGAAAGTAGAAAGGACAACCCACAGAATGGGAGAAAATATCTGCAAATCACATAAGTGATAGAGATTTATATCTAGTATATATAACAGACATTTCTCCAAAGAAAATAAAAATTGCCAATAAGCACATGCAAAGATGCCTACCATCACCAATCACAAGGTAATGCAAAACAAAACCACAATGAGATGCCACTTCATACTCACTAGAATGGCTACAATCATCAAGTCATCAGATAATAACAAATGTTAGCTAGGATGAGAAAAATCAGAACTCTCACCCTGCTGGTGGGATTTTGAAACGGTGCTGTTTCTCTGTAAACCAACCTGGCAGTTCCCCTGAAATAGTTAACATTTGGCTTGGCAGTTCCACTCCTAGGCATGTATCTGAAAGAAATGAAAACCCCTGTCTATTCATAAACTTGTACATAATGGTCAAGAGGTTCAAACAACTCAAATGTCCATCAATGGATAAACAGATAAATAAAATGTGGTGTATCCCTGCAATGGAATATTATTCAGGCATTAAAAGGAATGACATACTGATACACATAAGGTCGGACAACTAATTTTGTGAACTCATTCTAGAAAAAGTACTACATACCTCATTGGTGAATATCACTATGGTCACCTTCCAAGTACTCCCCTTGGGAAGCTATGCACTGACACCAGCACCTAGTAGACCCTTCAAAGCAATTCTGGAACACTTTTTCTGGAATAGCCACCAGAGCTGTCATCATGCCCAAAATCTGACCATTAAGTTCGCGAACTTGCCACTGTGCCCCTACGTTGGCAGCACTGTACAAAGAACCTGGTATGGTGTCATAATCTATACCTTACCAAGTTGTTCATACAGTGCTGCCAACGTAAGCAGACAGTGGTTAGTTCATGAACTTAATGGTCAGATTTTGTGGACGACGACAGCTTTGATGGCAATTCCAGAAAAAGAGTTCCAAAACTGCTTTAAAGTGTAGACTAGGCGCTGGTGTCAGTGCACAGCTTCCCAAGGGGAGTATTTGGAAGGTGACTGTAGTGACGTTCAGTAATGAGGTATGTAGTACTTTTTCTAGAATGAGTTTGCAAAATTAATTGTCCAACCTCATACTACAAAAATGAACCTAGAAAACATTGCACTAAATGAAAAAAAGTCAGTCACAAAAAATCACATATTGTATAATTCCATTTATAAGGAATATAGGTAAATCTATAGAAACAGAAAGTAGATTACTGATTGCCTAGGACTGAGGGGATAGGGAGTTTGGGGTAGGTTGATAAAAGGGGAGGGGTTTCTTGGGGGGGTAATAAAAATGTTATAAAACTGATTATGGTGATGGTTGCACAATCTGAATACACCAAAACCATTAAATTGTATACTTTAAATGGGTGAATTGTATTGTGTGTATATTTTATCTTATTAAAGCTGTAGACAAAAAATAGTAAAAAAGTTTGGCAGAGTCCAGTAAAACAAATGTTGTATATAAAATAGAATACTTCCAGTTGTAAAAATGGTGGAATAAAAATGCTTTTGCCCACTTCTGTCTAAAACTCAATGATTATAAGAAAACAGGGAGACATATTCCTTCTTGTTTTCAGATGTAAAATATTAGTAAAACATAATGAGGGATCAATTTTTCCATTTTATTCTTTATTGACCCTGCACTGGGAATGAGTAGTCTTTTTCTTTTTTTTTTTTTTTAATTTATTGGGGTGACAGTGATAAGCATAAATTACATACGTACAAGGTATACAATTCTATATTACCTCTTCTATGTGTTGTATTATGTGTTCATCACCCAAAGTCAGTTCTCTTTTCCATCACCATATATTTGTGTCCCTGTCCCTTCTCCCCCACTCCCACATCCTTGCTTACCCTCAGGTAACTACTAAATTAGTGACTGTGTCCATGATTTTGTTTCTTTGTTGCTTTCAATTATATGTTAACAACCAAACTAAATTTCTCCATCCCCTTCCCTATTTTACCCATTCTCCCATCCCTCTTCCCATCTTAAAGAAGTCCCTCTAACATTCTTTGTAGTCCTGGTTTGGTGGTGATGAATTCCTTTAGCATTTCTTTATCTGAGAAGCTCTTTATCTGTCCTTCATTTTTGAATGCTAGCCTTGCTGGATACATTATTCTTGGTTGTAGGTCCTTGGTTTTCATCACGTTGAATACTTTCTGCCAATGCCTCTGGCCTGTAAAGTTTCTGGTAAGAAATCAGCTCAGAGTTGAATGGGTGTCCCTTTTACAAGTTACTACTTGCATTTCTGTTGCTGTTTTTAAGAACTTTCTCTTTTTCTTTAACTTTTTCCATTTTAATTATGATGTGTCTTGGTGTGTTCTTGTTTGGGATCATCTCGTTTGGGATTCTCTGTACTTCCTGGGCTTGTATGTCTGTTTCCTTCACCAGGTTAGGAAATTTTTCAGTCATTATTTCTTCAAATAATTTCTTAATCCCTTGCTTTTCTTCTGTCCCAACTGGCACAGAAAAACTGATATTTTTTCATTTGATATAGTCCCAGAGCAATCTCAATCCATCCTCATTTTTTTGGAAATCATTATTATCTATCAGTTCTGGCTGGGTATTTTCTGCTGGCTTTTCCTGGAAATCACTGCTTTGTGCTTCCCTTTTATCTATTTAGTGATTTTTATTCCATTCTTCATTTCAGTTAATAAAGTCATTATCTCTTTCTGGTCCTTTATAATGGTTTGTTAGTCTTCTTTAATGCTTGCTATCTCTCTGTTGAAATCATTCAGTTCCTTAACCATTTTTATAATCATTGCTTTGAACTGTTTCTGATGAGTCATCTGTCCCTATCTCTTTAATTTTTGCAACCTCTCTGGACCCTCGCTGCTGCAGTTTCTTTGGTGTTTACTGTTGATATTGGGTGGGCAGAGGTCTGTGGGAGAGGAGCATGTGTGGCTTTGTTTGCTTTCTGAAGCTCCTGGAGTCCTGCAGGGAGTTTGGGCTGATTGTGTCTTTCTGTTCTTGGTTTGCTCCCCGTGCGGATTCTGCCCTGAGCCTTAGGATCAGTCCTGCTTGCTGGTCTTTCAGACAGGCTAGTTGTAGGCCAAGAAATGCATGTGCGGCCCTCTCTCTCCTTCTCTTTCCCGAACCCACACTGCCCCATCACTCCCCCTTCTCTGGGAACTGGAGTACATTCTGACCCCTATGTTTTTCAGTCAACTCTGCACCTCCTGGGGCCAAAGTGAAGTGAGTGCAGTATCCCATGCCTCCACCTCTGTGCTCCCTTTCCTCTGTCCCCTGGACCCAGTGAGGCCCAGAGTGCTCTCCCACTGCTGTCTTTCTCCTTCGTCCTCCAGCAGTAGAGTTCCAAGCAGGGACCAGCACAGCTGTGCCTCCTCCTTTCATTTTTCCTTTGTTTAACCCTCTGCCTGCCTGCAGGTAGGTACTTTAATGCAATAAGGGGTTTCTTAGCTGTGATTCTGCATTGTAGAGGGTCCTTGGTTGAAGTACAGGTGTTTCATTGGTTGTAATCTCCAGAAGAGTTTTTTGGAGGTCCCTCTCACACCGCCATTTTGTTGCTGTCTCCATGACTAGTCTTTTTTTTTTTTTTTTTTGCCTTTATGATTCATGAGCAGTGAAAAGAGAAACTGATGACAAGATAGAATATTTTTTTAGTAGTTTATTCTATTTAGTCCCAGCTGTTAAATCCTGTCTTTCCCTGCTTTTCCCCTACTGTCTGCATTAATTAGGCAGCTTGCTATTTTAAAGTCACACACTTCTACTTGAGAACTTCACAATTATTCTTCACTTCGTAGTTTGCTTTGTTTCTCTGTAGGGTTACACTTTAAATTTTTTCCCCTCCTTTAAGAGAAATTACTGATAAAGTGATCTGGCTTTATATATCTTGAAAATATAACCTTTTAAAATACATATTAGGAAATACACATTAAGAAGACAAAAGAGTAAAATAGTTGTCATTTTTAAAAATCTACATGTATTCATTTTAGTTCTGTATATAAGTAAAGTTTTCTTCTTTCAAGTTTAAGGTGTGAAGTGTATTTTTAATATGTATTTACTCTTTCTACTTGACATTATAGAAAAAGTCTATGTTTCTGAAATGAGGGGAAGAGTCACTTTTACTTTGGAACTATCATTTTCCTTTCAAAAATGTAATCTTTTGTTTTGGTTTTCTTGATATTTAGATGGTAATGTAGTAGGTTAAACAGTCTAGGTGCACTGATCTTTGAAAGAAAAATCACATTTCAAATCTGTAATTTCCATGAATATTTAAGCTCTCATGATATTGTATGGGTCTTTTTTGTTTGATATGCATTAATTTATTTACTAAATTAAGTGTTTTCTTAATAAATACATATAAATGTCATGAACTATAATTTTAAAATTAAATTTATTCTAGTTTCAAAGCAAAAGTAGGAATATAAAAAGGTGATGATGGTTTACATAAGTTACATTGATTCAGACATAATTCAGAGATTTTCAGTAAGCTTAAAAATGTTTGACTTTAAATCTGTAGAATTGAAAAAAGGCTAAAAATTGTAATATTTTTCATGACTGAAAATGAAAGCTGTACCAGTGGATAGCCACAAGAGTAAAAAAAAAAAAGAAAAAAGAAAACAGGTGGCAAGTTAGGGCAGGTGAAACTAAAGTAGAAAGCAGCCCTTGTGCCACTTTACCACCAAGCAGAACATGGGGAAAGGATAAATCACTTCACACTCATGTGTGCACTCATGCATGTGCACACTCACACATTCTTACATGTGCACATGTACCCCTCCCATGCATGCTCACATGTACTCACACTTGTATACCCATTCACACCCGTACACACACGATCACGTTTGTGTGCAAACACATGTGTGCACACAGTACACTCACACATTTGCACACTTACATGTGTGTACACACTAACACATGCACACACTCATAAACCTGGGAATTAGGGAGGAGCTGCTTCCTCCAGGCTATACACACCAGGCCCCTGTCCCATTACCCAGCTTCAAACAGCTGGATCAGGAAGAATTCCCTCCACTCCAAGAGATGAAGCTCAGGACCTACATTCTGAAAATAATAGGAAGACAAAAAGGGAAATACAATGGGCAAAGAACACCCAACATTTGCCAAGGAGCAAGTGGAATTCATAAATACAGACCAATCCAAGAAGCCCAAAAAACACTGATAAGGTAACAAAAGGACCTGCCCAAGCATGGGAAAGAAATAAAATAAGTACCACCACAGAAATAGAGGCAGCACTGAGTACAAAACAAGGGCAAAACTGAAAACAAAAACCTGGCTGAGGAAAACTAAACAAAATGGGGGAAACACATGAAAAGGACTGAAGAGAAAACTATCGATACGTAACATAAAAGATACTTAATATCTGCATCAGTGCTCCTGTGAAAGAAACCGAATAAAACGTTAAAAAATTTTCGTACATAATTAAAGAAAACTTTTCATACATATTTGTCTACAAATGGAAAGAACTTGCACACATATAAAAGAATGACACAGAGTTCAGTCTTTGCCTTTTTAAACATTTTTTATTTGAATATATGGCTTCTAAACAACTGTACAAACTTCAGTGCCCTTTAAATCACAAACACATGGCAGCGTGATCAATGACCCACACAGCCCTGAAAGTGCGACTGCAGATGCCACGCTCACAGGCCACCGCGTCTCCCAAACTCTTCAGCATCATGGTTTATTAGCCTGGTATTTGAACTGACTTATCGTTAGATGGGGTTTCCGTAGTGCTGCACCTGCCCTCCCCCGAGACAGGCTGTAGTAACGAGCGGGACAACACAGGGCCCAACAAACCCAGCTGTCTGAGGAGAGAATGAAGGTTTCCAGCACAATCGTTTCCTCCCCCCGCACACACATACACATACTTTTGGGGTTCTCCCCAAGAGGTTTCATAAAACATTGGAAGGTCAGGAATGTGATTAAGAAGTTTTTATTTTGACTTTAACTGTAAATATGTTATCTGTCAAGTTTACTTCAATCTTTCTGCTAAAATTTCTGATTTTTAACTAGCACTATGAAAAAATGCTGTTCTTCCAACAGCTTATCTCTTTTTGTGGATGGATATGGAAGCATAAAATATTGGGTCCAGAATTGAAGCCTTTGAATCTCTTTCATTTTCTTCCCACTTTCCACAGATGTCAGAGGTCAACAGTTTATTTAATTCCGCAAAGAGCAGAGATAGCCAGAAGGTCCAGGAGCATCATGGCACCAAGGCCCCAAACACCACACTCAGAAGAGGTCTGGGTTGGCTCCACACCAGGCACCACAGAGGGCTGCTCACATGGAACTCTGGACGGGGGACTGTGGGTCGATTTTTGTTGTTTTTGAGATTCGTTTTAAGAACTTTTAGATGTTCTGCAAATGTGTTGATCTTGTTTCCCTAGTTGCCTTAAGATGATTCAGAGTGAAAACCATGAAGCTGAAGAAAGCCTGCTGGAGGAGCCAGCCAAGAATACGCACAGACTTTGGAATTGTGCAGACTGGGATCCAATCCCGATACCTGTCCCAGCCAGTAGGTGACCTGGGTCACTTCACTTCTCTGAGAATACCACACCCACATTGAGATTCAGTAGAGCTAGGCTTGGACTTGGGCAACACTGGTCCTCTTACCAGGCCAGATATTCAGGAAGAGTTGGCAGTTCTAGAAAAAACCCACTAGAAGACACAGAGTAGGGGACTTGCCTGCAAAGGGCCAGCTTCTTGGTGGCCTCAAACTCTGCTGCTGCAGGCCCTAGGCCATCCCAGACCAGGCCCAGCCTCTCTCCACCCCTCCAGACCCTCTGGCCTTCCCAGCTGCCCTCTGTGAAACCTTGTGAAACCCTGCTCAGGGAGTGCTGGTCTGGGAGTCAGACATGCACCTGCTTCCACCTGAGAACAAGAGGGACCCCCTTAACTTCTCTACAGCAGCTCTGGGGGGGGGGGGCTTGCCCTCTGGTGGATTGCAGTGGGCCTTTGTTCTTTCTTCTTGCAATATTACTGTAACCATTATTAACTGGCTTAGGGACAGCCTTAATTTTTGTAGTTGGGTTTACTTATTAGACACAAAGCCTGTGTCAACAGGTAACATCACATAAAAGCATAAAAGAAGCTGTTTATAGATAAAAGAAGATCAACACAATTATTATACAATATAGTAATCTTCCAAAGACATCTTACACATTAATGAACCCTTGGAAGTGGAGTTTAATATTAATAGGGAGGGTCTGTTTTCCTCTTTACTCATTGAATTGGACTTTGCGAGATCTCCAATTTCTTTTCTGGCTCCTAAAAGGGAGCACCCTGCAGGAAAAGGAAAGACAGAACTTCTCCAATATTCAGGCCAACAAAGCAAAGAATGGGGCAACTGCTTTCACCAAGAGGAAGAACATGATTCCACTACAGGCAGAGCTGTGCCAGGAATATGCAATGCTCCTTTTGCCTATTAGATTCTGTCCATGTCTCCCTCCCTCCTCCACACCATCATCTCTGATCCCTGGTCTTAACACACCTGCTGCCATCTCACCATGGCTAACTGGGAATAGAGTGGCTCCCATGGTAGACTGCTACCTCCCTGCTGGACAGGGCAAAGCTGGCCCTCAATGACACAGGGACACTGCCCACTGGCTCAACAGAGGCTGTGAGCACAGCATTTTTCTCACCAGCTCTGGTGTGTTCCCAACCTCTCCAAATATATGAAGGCCACCTCTCTCCTGCCACCCTCCCCAACCCGGCCCAGTAGGAGAGGAATGCCAGAAGCAGAGAGGTCTCCTATCTGACAGACAGCTGAGGCTCACCCTTGCCTCCATGGACATGTCATAGCATCTACTCTGTTTCTTCTGACAACTTTCTGGAGGGTCACACTAAAACCAAACAGCTTTATAAAACCACCACTGTATTGTGTAACAATGCTGAGCTACCACCGCTACCTACCACATCTCCTAACTCTAATCTATGAAGTCACATCCAACACTTTTTTTCAGAATTAAGTGCCAGGGAAACTTGGCTTTCTGCAAGTAACTGGTAAATTATGTGTTACCATGGATCATGATTTCTCTTTTCATCTTAGGTAACAGTGCGTAGGTATAGAACTGGGTCTCTCTGCTCAAAGTCAATTTGGAAAGTGTAAAATATAATAAAATTATAGAACTTGAGAACTTACAAGGATTTCAGAGATCATTTAGTTCTATAGGAAACAAATTTATTTTGTACTCCTGACACCACATTTATATAATCCTCTGCCTTCAGCCTTCCACACTGTTAAGCCCTACAAAACGTCTACTCACTCCTGTTCCAGAGACAATCAGGGACATCTCCTTATCACTGAAAGATAAGCCATAGCCTAAGTAATGTCTTTTACATGATCTGGACTATGTCAAAGGACATTTGTAACTAATGTGGTACTAGTCAGCTTTTTAAATAAAGCAACTTTCACCTTTCATTTTAAATAGTGTTTTAAGGCTGAGAAAAATCACTCAGCTAAAACTGAAATTACATATAATTCCTAGACCAGAAGAACCTACTGAAGACACCATGAACTAAACTCTTCTGTTGCCCAATTATCTTTCTAAACTGTGCTCTCCTCTTCACTATATCCTAAGAACCTCATTCTATAGAAAGGTGGAAAAAAAGCCACCTATCTCCTGCTGTTATTTGCTTTCTAAATGGCTTAAAGCCTTGCTCTCTTTAATGAAAATTAGGTATAATCTGAAAAGACTTATAAAGTTCTCTCAATTTTCTTATTTGTTTTTATTAGTGGGACAAGTGGCAAAGCTGACATATATGGGCGACAGCATGTGTCAGTGAGAAGATCCCGAGTTTAGTTATGCATAGTAGTTGTGTAAGACTCCCTGATTAGCAGAAGCACACACAATTTGCGGTGGTAAAGGAGCCTCAAGTCTGCAACTTACTTTCAAATGGTTCAGAGGAAACAAATGTATGTATTTATACACATATGTAGGGAAGGCCAAACAAATGTGTTAATATGTTAATGTTTGGGAAATATGGGTGAAGAGGATATGGGAATTCTATGTATTACTCTTGCAACTCTAAAGTCTTAAATCATGTAAAATACAGTTTTAAAAAAACATTTTAAAAGGCCTGGGATGCAGAAGTGAAGTAAGTTACAGTATTTCGTAAAGATACAAAGGATCCTGGCAGTCATCCATAGCACCTGGGTTCTCCAGAGCAACAGAATCACTAGGACACGTATACAGAGATTTATTTTAAGGAACTGGTTCACTCATTGTGGAAGTCGGAGACCCAAATCCAATGGGGTGGGCCAGCAGGCTGGAGACCCAAGGAAGAGCTGCATTTGGAGTCCAAAGCAGAATTTCTTCTTGCTGGGGGGTGGGGTGGGAGTTTATTCTTCATTCTATTGAGGCCTTCAAATGATTGCAGGCCCACCCACATTAGGAAAGGTAACTGTTTTACTCAAAGTACACTGATTTAAATGTTAATCTCATCCCAAAAACACTTCCACAAGAACATCCAGCATAATTTTTGACTAACTATCTGGGAAATGTGGCCCAGCCAAGTTGAAATAGGGTATCAACCATCACAGCCTGAAAGAGAAGAGGCCAAATTGTCTTCTATGAAAATCATGGCACACACTCTTAATCTTATAAACAAATGGCTTCCCCTACCTTCCACTTGGCAAGCTGTAAGGGTAATCAGCAACACAAAGCATGTGCCCCCCATCAACTTGTAGCCAGAGAAAGTAACTTGGAGCTATCTGCTGTCTGTAAAGCGAGCTCACGGGATGCAAGGTCAACTTCACAATCACAAGCAGCAACACATCACAACAACTGGGTGTGTTACCGAGATTCCGGTGGCTGGTCCGAGCACTGACTAATTAAAACAAAATCTCAGAAGTGGGGGTTGTGGGAAGAGAAGGCTACAAAACAAGGCTGAAGATTGTCTTCTTTTAACTTCCAGGTCCAGCCAAACCAAAAAATCATTTGTATTCATTATAATTACATTATCAGAAATATTTAAGAAGCAGTTATGCCTTGAGTTCCTAAGAGCCATAGGAAACATTATTTCAACCACTGCAGGGATAAAGTAGGTGGTTATATAATAAACTGCCTATTCCATCCATCCACTGCAAGGATGCAATGGCCCATTATATAGTAAACTGCCTATTCCACAAACCTGTTGCAGGAATACATGGCCTCTTACATAGTATAAACTGATTTTTCACCCCCTGAGGCAGGGATGCAGTAGTCTGGTTACACAGTAAACTAGTTATTCCACACACTCACTGCAGGGCTACATTAGGCCACTGACTACTGGGATGTACTAGGCCAGTTACACAGTCAACTGGCTATTCCCACCTGCTACTGCAGGGATACAGTAGTCCAGTTATATAGTAAACTGGAATTCCATCCAGTCACTGTAAGGATGCAGTTAGGCCTGTTGTCCACACTGTACAGTATCTGCTTTAAAGACCAATGGAAGAAATCTTACACCTATCCACCGCAGAAGTTGTCGCAGGGATTCCATGACTCCCATAGGTGGCTGTGAGCTGCCATTTGCTTTGGTTGCCAGATTTTATGCCTCCATTTTGCCTCCTGACCTTGTGTCCTGAATTAAAGCTATTTTCCTACTCTTACTGTTTTGTCCCAACTTTCTCTTTGAGATCTTCTATTAATTTGAAGCCTTTGTGTCATATCTTGCTTACACATTCTGAAATTCTTTTTGGATGGAGATGGACTCTCTATATAAAATGGAAACACTTCATAAGCAAACACAAAACCATAATGTTTTAGAATGGCAAGGGACCTCAGAAATAGATTACCTAACTAAACCCCCCTCATTTTAAAGATGAAAAACTGAAGCCAAGAAGGGTTAAGAAATCAAATGAAGCCCACGGTCCACAGGCAGAACTTCAAAGCCATGACAAAGGAATTTGCCCCATATACACCATCTCTTTCCACCAAGTTCTATTCCACTCTGAGTTTAGAGTGGAGTTCTGACCTTGTCATCACTTCAGAGAATCCCTAACTCCTGCCAAGGACACACCTCTCAATTTTAATCGGATTTTTTTGATCTGCTGATTTGCCAGGCAGGTGATTGAAGAATCTGCCTCTGAGCCCTGAGCTTCAATTGCTTCTGCTGTTACCAAATTAGAGTACTAAAAGAGTTATGAAACAATAGGTGCAGCAAAATACTAGTCAGTGTAATAAAAAATGTTTCTACTGGTATAGAAAAAAGATGAACACAAAATGTTTATAGCATTTATAGTGTTATTAGGTTGTGAAATTACAGTTAATATTTTCCTTTCATTTATCTGTATTTTCTAATTTTTCCTCCAGTAATCATAAGGACTTGCATAATTGTTTAAAAGACAAAAGTAATAAATAAAAGAACACAATTTTTTTTTAAAGCACACTAATTTATTAAGAATACATAGGCAGCTGCCCCAGTCTGAAGTGTGGTGGTACAAGTCCCAGAAACTATTTCTGGGGTGAGTGTGTGAG
>PVJL010012134.1:0-38855 GCA_004026885.1 Lyroderma lyra
TTTGCTTTTTGGTATGTGGGTAGGTCCCTGGCCGGGAATCGAACCCAGGCCGCAGCTCTGACAGTGCCAGCGCCGAAGCCTTAAGCCGCTACACCACCAGGGAACTCTCATCTTCTTTAAATATTTTAAAGAATCATCAGTGAAGCCATATCTGAGCACGGCATTTTCTATGTGGGAAAAACTTTAATTACAAGTAAAATTTCTTTTATAGTTATGAGACTAATCAGATTTTGTATTTCTTCTAATATGGATTTCATTGTTTTTTGGGCGGGGGGTGAGATCATGCTTTTTTTTTTTTAAACAGCATTATGGAGATATAATTCACATACCATACAGTTCACCTATTTAAAGTATACAATTAAATGATTTTTTTTTTTTTTAGTATATACACAGTCATGTAACCATCACCATGATCTGTTTTAAAACATTTTCAGCAATCCAAAAACTTCATACCCGTTAGCAGTTATTTCCTATGCCTCCTTACCTCCAACCCTTAACAACCATGCATCTACTTTTTGTATCTATGGATTTGCCTATTCTGAACATTTCATATAAATGAAATCATATAAAATGTGGTATTTTATGACTAGCTTCTTTCATTTAGCATAGTGTTTTCAAGGTTTATCTATGTTTTAGCACGTATCAATACTCCATTCCTTATTGTTGCCAAGTAATATTCCATTGTGTGGATATACGCCATTTTGTTTATCCATTCATCAGTTGATGGCCATTTGGGTTGTTTCCACTTTTTGATTATGAATAATGCTGATATGAACATTTGGGTACAAGTTTGTATGTGGACAATGTTTTCATTTCCCTTGAGTGGACACCTAGGAGTAGAATTGTGAGATCATATGGGAATTCTATATTGACATTTTGAGGAATGGCCAAACTGTTTTATAAAGTGGCTGCACCATTTTACATCCCACAAGCAATGTATAAGGGTTGTTATTTCTCTACATTCTCACCAACACTTATTATCTGTCCTTTTTATTATAACCATCTAAGTGGGTGTGAAATGGTATTTCACTGTAGCTTTGACTTCCATTTCTCTGATGACTAATGATGGTGAGCATCTTTTCATGGCTTATTAGCCATTTTTTATATATATAAGGTCTGTCTGGGAAAAATCCAGCCATTGTCAATATAGTAAGAATGGTTCACGTGACATTGATGTAACGTGGCAGTCAAGGAGAGTGGACTGGAATGCACAAAAAATGACAACTTAACTGTACTAGTCAGTGGGGGCACTAGATGCCATTGAGTGAAAATGTGTGTTGGGTAGCTGTCACATTTAAAATGACTCGCGAGTAGAGCAACAAACCTGCAGCAAATTTTGCATTAAGCTTGAATATTCCTCCATGGAAATTATGTGGATGATTCATAAGGCTTTTGGGGATGATGCAATGAGTGCTATGCAAATAAAAATGATGGAGAATCTGTTGAAAGTGAGCCACATTCTGTAAGAACCTCACCAAACAGAACACCTGATAATATGGAACATGTCTGTACAGGCTGCAAGCAATAAAGATCAGTGATTGACAGTGTGAGAACTAGAAGCTGATCTAGGGATTCCAAAAATACTGTGTCTGAGATTTGGACCAGATCTTGGTATGAAATGTGTCTATTTTTCACATTACATGGCTGGATACTTTCCAGACAGACCACATAGTTTCTTTGAAGAACAGTCTATTCAGATCTTTTTTTAAAAACTCATTTCAAAATTGGGTTGTCTTTTTATTATTGAGTTGAGTGTTGGTTTTGGTTGAGTTATGTTATTCTAAAAACCTGTCCATCTCATGTGAATTTTATATTTATTGTTCAGAATATCTTCTTAACCTTTTTCATGGCTGTAGAATCTATAGTGATAATCCTTTTTTTGTTGTTGTTTCTGATATTAGTAAACTGTGTCTACTTTTTTTCTCAATCTGTTACAGTTTGGGTTATTTCTTCTTTGATGCACTTCTCAAATATTGGAAGATTTTCCAATGAAAATGTTATGATTTCCAGCTTAAGTCCACTGTGATTAGAGAGCATATTGTGTGATTTCACTCTTTTGAAATTTATTAAGACTTGCTTTATGGCCTAGCCTATGGTCAATTTTGGAAAATATTCCATGTGCATCTGAAAATAGTAAACTATTCCACAGCTGTTAGGTGTGGTATTACCAAGGTTTTTTATAACAGCTGAGTTAAAGCTTTTTCTTTTTTCTTTCTTTCTTTTTTTTTTTTGGTAAAATAATAAGCTTAACTTGTTTCTTGCTTGACTGGAGAGCTATTATGCAAAATTAAAATCTTTAAGAAACTGTTGTAAGGAACTTTCCAAATGGAATATGCCGCTACCCTAAACGCTGTGGAGTTGCAATCAAGCAGAAAAGCAAGTGTGTATGTTTCCTTCTGATGGGGAGATCAATTTCATATAAAGAACCCAGGCATAGATATTAATCTTGTTAAGAATGGAAGAGAAGGTTGGCCTGGGTAGTTTTTACTCTCTGGAATTGCATAACCTAATTGGTTTTGAAACCAGTTTTCTAGAAAGAATATATATCCTTCAAAAAGCTTATCATATATAATTCACAATACTTAAACACCGGAAATTAAAAATCAGCTGACTACTTCACTACATTTTATAAGAAGGGAGCACTGCATTAGAAAAATATCAATTTTGTATTTCACACAGTCTTTGGGACCAAATATTTTGGTTAAAAAATTGTTTTAAACCCTTGTAAACTTTTGCTTTTGCTTTTCATCATAGATCTTTGTTTCCTTTCTAGTCTGCTTCCTGCAATATAGGAATTTATTCCCTCTCCTAGACAGAAGTAATGATCACGAGGAAGTTAGAAAGTTAAAAATGGACAATGCTTTAGAGATAAAGTAAAAATCAATTTCAGTTGGCAGAATGGGCACTGAATCTAGGAATGGAATGTGATACACAAAGTTCAAATCCTGGTCTCAATTCTAAGTTGTTATAAGGCAGATGATTGTGTAGAATCCAGGTTAGCAAATGAACACAAAACAAAATAGAAAGGGAACACATACAGGATTTGGTAACAAAACACTGTGAAACATCATGTTATTGTCCTATGAAAAAAAACCTAACCAAAAAGATGAACAAGAAGTCCAAACGGAGATATCTAATTGATCATTTGCCAGTACAATATCAAGTAATTCCTTGTTATATCTCTCTTCAAATCAAAGCCTGAGTAATTGTGACAAATAATCACCTAAATGTTTGCCCTCCAGATAACGTAAGCATGAAGTGAAAAGTAAAGCTGAAATACCAAAAATATTTATTTCTTTACAACAATTAAGCTCGGGAAGTTCATGAGTATAATTAGCCTAACAGGAGAATGAGAAAAATTATTAAGAATCAAATCTAACAGTTCTTGCAATACATGGCACATAATAAATATTTTCTTACAAAAAATTGTCTCCAAATGTCAGCAAACAATAGCAACAAAAACACAAGTACACAAATATATGAGGGCTGTCCAGGAAAAATCCAGCCATTGTCAATATAACCAGAATGGTTACATGGTTAGATACTTTTCAGACAGCCCTTGTACATTATACACATGCACAACACAGATGAAATATTCTTTGAAGCACACATGTAAGCTAAACAGATAATCTCTTTCAACAGATTCTCACTGATGGAAGATGCCCACTTCAAGCACAATTATTACTTTCTGCATTGTGAGAGATATATACCACTCAACCTCATAGAATAAATAGCGAACACTTTCCTCTCAGACTTATCTTCAAGGGTGAAAATGTATTTATTTTGAAATGGGCAGAAAGAAAACATTTTTCCTTGAGTCAACAATCCTATCTATGATATGTTTCGATGGATTGTATATTAGTTAATAGTATAATAACAATGCTAAATTTCTTGAGTGTAATAGTTACATTATGGTTATACAGAAGATGTTCTTAGAATACACATGTTGAAATTTTTATGGATGAAGTTTATGATGTCTCAAAAGGCTTAGTGGAAAAAAATTACACATTGGCAAAATGTTACAATTAGTGAACCTACATAAAGGTAATTTGGGATTTCCTTTGTACTATTCTTTCAAATTTTCTGTAGATTTGGAATTTTTCAAATTAAAATGGAAAGCATTTATTAAAAATCTAAAAATGGTAGAATTGACGGGCTACTATAAACCAGGGAACTGCAAGTGCAAAATACTTAGAATATTATAAGCTCCCTGAAAGAAAAAGGTTCCCTCTCTGACTTCCTCTAATATTTAAATTGGCATTTTATACTTCAAATGCTGGTATCTAAAGTTACTGATCAATAATGTAGCATTCGGGAGAAGGAAATAGGGAAACAGGAATAGAAAAATTAATGAAAGGACTAACTTGCATCTTAATTGTTTGTGTGCATGTGTGTGTGTGTTAGTTCTTATCTAAAACCCTTGGCTAAAAAAACTAGATTCTTAATTTGGAACATGCTGACATCTTTAATATCTCAAAGCTAATCTAAGCAGAGGTGAGAGAAGAAAATCCTTTGTTATAAAAGTCAAATAGGAGCTGCAACAGTCATGGATGGGCTATTTTGTTGGCCAAAAACATTGTACAATACCTAAGTGGAGGTCTAAATGGTGAGACTGGCAGTGTTTTAGACAGTTTACTCTTACTTCCTCTACACTCCAATGGGAGGGTCTCACTAGTATTTCCTTTAGTGCATCTATATGAAACACAATATTAATCCCTAAGACCTATCTTTTGTTAAATAAAAATGTAAACAGATATCACAGGTTTCAAATATATATAAAAGAGACAGAGTTTTGTGTGAATGCCTTATAAAAATGGTTTTCTCACCTCCTTTCTATATTGCCACTCTTCTTTCTCACCAAAATGTCAGACTTACTGTGAAAGTTACTTCCTCACAGTAGCTATTTAGTTTAACTACATGTGACTCACAAGTTATAAAGCCTATCCTGGCTCACCTCAATTTGTCAAAAAAATGAAAACCTAAATCCCCCTTTGATATTGATTTGTAGAGATGCTAGTTAGGATCCAGATACCATTCTCCAGGGGCTTCTCCCACCAAATTTTCAAATGGCATCCAACAAAATATCTGAAATATTTTTCTGCTTCGCCCAGCACAAGACATATTATAGACACACAACAGAGTAAAAACTGGCATCTGTTTATACACTGAATTAAAGTTCCTATGAAAGAAGGATTAAAACTTAGAAATTACTTTTATTTTCAGTGTGTAACCGTGCCAATATGTTTAATGTCATTGAACAGCATTATTAGGACAATGTTCTGAGTCAATGCTGTTTTTATATGTCCTGACAACACAACCTCTTTGAGGGTGGCCAGAATATCACATTCTTCCTTTCTGGATTCAACACTACTAAATAATTCAGTAACTGATCTTTAGCAACAACTGCAATAAATAAAAGCCAGTGTGTTAAAGGATTTCAAGGTTCTAAAATGGAATGATCACAGAAGTCAAGAAAGCCAAAGGAGAACTTCAGTGGCTTCTTAGAACAGTACTTTCTATTTTGTTTTCAGAGTTAGCTAGCAAAACACTGAATATCATTATTATCATATCAGAGCAATCATATTTTGCTCACACTTAGCGTATCCCCTCCCACTAATCATTCTACATTTGAAGCACATAAAAATCTGAAAAGTCAGAGAAGACAATGACCTAAATTACCAAAAGGAACTTTTCATTCTAAACACATTTTTGGAGGGATGGCAAGATGTTGACTGGAGAGGAGGTCCCTAAAGCCTCTCCCAGAAAATACCATTGATCGGCCATCCAGGAGCCAAGAAAAAGTATCCTGAGTGACACAATGGCAAATGAGAAATCCACGCATCGCAAGTAAACACCTGAAGGTTGGAGAGAAGGGGGTGAGTGGGAGAGAGGGGAGGGAGCAGAGATTGATCGCGACAGGACCCGATTGCTGCTGACTATCTGGAAGCAGCACAGTGCATAGGAGTGGGGAGGCTAAGTGGTGACAAGAGTGAAAGCCAGCAAAGTGGCAGAACAGTGGGAGACTGTGGGGGAGCCGGGCCTTAGAGCAGCATGTTAGGGACAGAGCTTGGAAGCCAGCCTCTGAAGCTTTTGAGTAACAAGAGGGCTGAGCGAGGACTCTGAACAGCCGCAGGCTGAGGTGGGTCCCCAGAGACAGCACCTCGGCTCCTGGCGCACTTGCAACCCACAGCACAAGCGTACACGGCTCCTATGCAGGGCCGAGGCTCCTGTTCCCGGCCCACTGCAGAGGTAAGCCAGCTGCTTTCATACTGCCTGAGGTCAGGCCCACAGCTTTGGACTTGTGGTACATGCACTGCCTGCAGGGGTGTCACCGGGGCCTACAAGCAGTGTGAGCCTGCAGACTCTGCCCCAATGGGTGGTTGCTGGAACAGGCCCAGGAAGAAAGGCGGATTTGATAGCATTCGCCCCAGCCAGCAAGAGCAGCCTTGGCTGTGTCACCCAGCTTCTGTAGCATAAGGCAGGAGGAGGAGCTGCCCCAGCGTGCTTTTTTTGCTCTCTCCCTTCTCCTACAACCTCCCTAACCAACCAACTAACTGCAGGAAGAAGAGGGACCCGAGATAGACGTGCACTGCTTCCAAACATGGCAAGAGACCAGAAATAAGAAATAAACTACACCCCTCTCTCCCAAAACTTGGCCCCCAGAGCCACCTAGTGTATGCTCTACAGCAAGACATCACAAAAATACTAATCAGGGCTCCTGGGCTCTGCTGAACATAATACTCTCATGTCAAAGAGGAAGTACCCAGCAGACAGGATGAATTCCTTAAATACTAAAACTGCTCAGAAAGAACATGAAATTTATCCAGAAGACAGCTTCTTAGACCTAGAAATTTCTGAACTAAGAGACAGAGGATTTAAAGTAGTCATTTGAAAAGGCTCTGAGAGAAATGAAAACATACTGGCAGAACTCCATAGCTGAGATGAACGACATACAAAAGGAAATCCGTGAACAAAAGGAACAATTTAACAAAGAAATTCAAAGCATAAGGAAGATCGAGATGGAAATGTGAGAGATAAATAATACAATAAAAGAAGTGAGAAATGAAATTATGGGCATAGGAAACAGGGCCAACCAGATGGAGGAAAGAATTAGTGACAGTGAAGATCAGAACATGGAAACAGCTCAGAAAGAGGAAGAGAGGGAATACAGAACCAAAAGGATTGAAAGAACTCTGCAACAATTCTCTGACTCCATGAAACAAAGCAACATCAGGATAATAGGATTAGAAGAAGGAGCAGAGCACTCTACAGAGAGCATACTCAAATAAATGGTAGAGGAGAAATTTCCAAACCTATGGAAAGATCTGGAACCCCAAGTTCAAGAAGAAAACAGGTCCCCTAGATACCTGGATCCTAGCAGATGTTCTCCAAGACACATGGTACTAAAATGTCAAAAACTAAAGACAAAGAGACAATTCTCAAGGCAGCCAGCGAAAAAAGAACTATAACCTTTAGAGGAAAACCCATTAGGCTGGCATCAGATTTCTCAGCAGAAACTCTACAAGCCAGGAGAGAGTGGAATCCAATATTCAAAACATTAAAAGAGAGAAACTTACAGCCAAGGATAAATTACCCAGCAAAATTATCTTTCAGATATGAAGGTGAAATAAAGACCTTCTCAGACACACAGAAACTGAGGGAATTTGCCAGCACAAGGCTGGCACTTCAAGAAATACTGAAGGAGGCTCTTCCACCTGAAACAAAACATCAGGAAAAATGGAATAAAGTTAGGGCAACAAGAAAGAAACAAAAATAAAACAAAAACAAACAAAAAAATAAGTAATGGCCAAAGGAAATCCTCACATATTGATCATCACTCAAAATGTTAATGGACTGAACTCACCAATAAAAAGACACAGAGTAGCAGACTGGACTAAAAAACAAAACCCATCCATATGCTATCTCCAAGAGACACACCTCAGCCATAAGGACAAACACAGACTCAGAGTGAAAGGATGGGAAACAATACTCCAACCAAATGGTAACCAGAGAAAAGCAGGAGTTGCCATACTGATACCTAATGAAATAACCTTCAGGTTAAAAAAGATAGTAGGAGACAAAGATGGACATTACCTAATGATAAAAGGCACAATACAACAACAAGAAGATTTGACACTAATTAATATATATGCTCCCAACCAGGAAGCACCAAAATATACAAAGAAACCACTAACAGATTTGAAAGGAGAAACTGACAAAAACACAATCATTGTGGGAGACTTAAACACCCTGCTAACAGCCATGGATAGATCATCCAAACAGAAAATAAATAAGGAAATACCAGCTCTAAAGGAATTGACATGTACAAGACACTTCATCCAGCAAAAAGAGACTCTACCTTCTTTTCTAGTGCACATGGAACATTCTCAAGGATAGACCACAAACTGGGACATAAAAGTAGCCTCAGCAAATTCAAGAAGGTCGAAATCATACCAAGTGTATTCTCAGACCACAAAGCTTTGAAATTAGAGATTAACTATAAAAGGAAAGCAGAAAAAAACCACATATACATGGAGATTAAACAACATCTTATTAAAAAATGACTGGATAAAAGAACAAATAAAGATGAGATTAAAAAATATATAGAAACTAATGACAATGAAAATACAACATATCAGAATTATTGGGACACAACAAAAGCAGTAATAAGAGGGAAATTTATATCACTATAGGCCTATCTTAAGAAACAAGAAAAATCACAAGTAAACACCTTAGCATCCTATCTCAAAGAACTAGAAAAAGAAGAGCAGACAAAACCCAAAGTCAGCAGAAGGAAAGAAATAATAAAAATTAAAGCACAGCTAAACCAATTAGAGAACAGAAGGATAACAGAAAAAATTAATATTTCAAAGAGCTGGTTATTCGAGAAAGTCAACAAAATTGACAAACCCCTGGCTAGACTAATCAAAGGACAAAAGGAAAGAACACAAATATCCAAAATCAGAAATGAAAAGGGAGAAATTGCCACTGATACCACAGAAATACAAAGGATTATAAAAAATTATTATGAAAGTCTTTATGCCACTAAATTTAACAACCTAGAAGAAATGGACAAGTTTCTAGAAACTTATAGCCTACCTAGACTGAACCAAGAAGAACTGGATAATCTAAATAGACCAATCCATAGCAAAGAGATTGAAATGACTATCCATAATCTCCCTAAAGGCAAAAGCCCTGGACCAGATGGTTTCACCAACAAGTTCTACCAAGCATTCAAAGAAGAATTAACGCCTATCCTCCTCAGACTCTTCCAAAAAATCGAAGAGGAAGGAATACTTCCTAACTCATTCTATGAGGCCAACATTACCCTAATACCAAAGCCTGGTAAAGACAACACAAAAAAAGAAAACTATAGACCAATCTCTCTGATGAACACAGATGCAAAAATCCTAAACAAAATATTAGCAGATAGAATACAACAATACATCAAAAAGATCATACATCATGATCATCCTGGGATTCATCCTGGGAGCACAAGGATGGTTCAACATACGAAAATCAATCAATGTGATACACCACATAAACAAAATCAAAGATAAAGACCATATGGTCATTTCAATTGATGCAGAAAAAGCTTTCAACAAGATACAACATCCATTTATGATCAAAACACTAAATAAAATAGGTATAGAAGGCTATATATGACATAATAGAGGCTATATATGACAAACCCTTGGTTAACATCATACTGAATGGGGAAATGCTGAAGCCTAGTCCCCTAAAATCAGGAACAAGACAGGGATGGCCCCTGTCACCACTGCTATTTAATATAGTACTGGAAGTTCTAGCCACAGCAATCAGGCAAGAGAAAGGAATAAGAGGTATCCAAATTGGGAAAGAAGAGTTCAAATTGTCACTATATGTAGATGACATGATCCTTTATATAAAAAATTCCAAGGATTCCACCAGGAAACTATTAGAAACAATAAATGAATACAGTAAAGTCGCAGAATACAAAATCAATGTACAAAAATCAACAGCATTCCTATATATAAAAAAACGAATCCTCGGAAAAAGAAATGAGGGAGTCAATTCCTTTTGCTATCACAACAAAAAGAATGAAATACCTGGGAATTAACTTAACAAAGGACATGACAGACTTATACATGGAAAACTATAAGACACTTTTGAAAGAAATTGAAACAGACATTAAAAGATGGAAAAATATCACCTGTTCATGGATAGGACAACTTACCATTGATAAAATAGCCATTCTGCCCAAGCAATCTACAGATTTAATGCAATACCCACCAGAATCCCACAATCATATTTTGCGAAATAGATAAAAGAATTATCAGATTTATATGGAACCATAAAAGACCTCAAATTGCCAAAGCAATACTATATAAAAAGAATAAGGCTGGTGGCATTACACTCCCTGACTTCAGTTTATATTACAAAGTATCAATAGTCAAAACAGGTTGGTATTGGCACAAAAACAGAAAACAAACCAATGAAACTGAAAACCCAGAAATAAATCCACAAATTTATGGACAAATAATTTTTTATAAAGGAGCAAAAAACATACAATGGGGAAAAGACAGCCTCTTTGGTAGGTGGTGCTGGGAAAACTGGAAAAACATATGCAAAAGAATGAACCTAAGCTGTAAACTTTCTCCATATACTAAAATTAACTCTAAATGGATTAAAGATCTTCATATAAGACCTGAAAAAATAAACTGTATAGAAGAAGACATTGGTACTAAACTTATAGACCTAGGACTCAAGGAAGACTTCATGAACCTGACATCGAAGGCAAGGGAAGTAAAAGCAAAAATAAATGAATGGGACTATATTAAACTAAAAAGCTTCTTCACAGCAAAAGAAACTATCAACAAAGCAAAGAGACAGCCAACTGAATGGGAGAAAATATTTGCAAATAATACATCAGATAAGGGTCTAATACCTAAAATATATAAAAAACTAATAAGACTTAACACCAAAAAAACAAACAACCCATTAAAAAGTGGGCAGAGGAACTAAACAGACACTTCTCCCACGAAGAAAGACAAATGGCCAGCAGACATAAGAAAAAATGCTCATCCTCATTAGCTATCAGGGAAATGCAAATCAAAACCACAATGAGATACCACCTCACACCTGTGAGAATGGCTGTTATCAACAAGACAAGGAATAACGAGTGCTGGAGAGGATATGGAGAAAAAGGAACTCTGGTAACACTGCTGGTGGGAATGCAAACTGGTACAACCAGTGTGGAGGTTCCTCAGAAAACTGGAAATGGAGCTACTACCATTTGACCCAGTAATTCCCCTTCTGGGGATCTACCCAAAAATCCTGAAAACCTTTGTCCGCAAAGACTTATGTACCCCAATATTCATCGCAGCACTGTTCACAGTGGCCAAAACATGGAAACGACCAAAGTGCCCTGCGACACATGACTGGATAAAGAAGCCGTGGTACATATACAGAATGGAATATTACTCAGCTATAAGAAAAGCTGAAATATTGCCATTTACAACAAAATGGATGGACCTGGAGATCATCATGCTTAGCGAAATAAGCCAGACAGAAAAAAACAAAGAACTGTATGACTTCACTCATATGCGGAATATAAAACTGAAAGCAACAAAGAAAAAAGAAATGAACAAACAAACAAATAACCCATGGACACAATCAATAGTTTAATGTTTATTTGGTGACGAGTGGGGAAGGGAGTGGAGAAGGGGGAAGGTGGGACAGGAGGGAGGGGAAACTAAATATATGGTGATGGAACGAGAAGTCACATTAGGTGGTGAACTTATTATACACAAGTTGACAATGCACTGTAGAACTGTATGCCTGAAACCTATGTAATCCTTGCTATCAGATGTCACCTCAATAAGTCTAACAATAAAAATAAATTTAGAAAAATAAAAAATAATGAAAAAATATTTTAAAAATCACATTTTTTCCAATTCAATATAGTCAGAACAGTTGCTCAAATATAATGTTTAAGTTTTGTACTCTATTATTGTCTTATCATCTAATTCTTTTCCAGGAGGGAAGTTGAACACTGTCAATTTTGCCTATTTCCAAACAGCTATTTTCCATTTTATAAAATTCTAAAAGAAAAAAGCAGGTAAAAATATTATCTACAGTTAGAGGTTAGAGTTGGTACTTGATTGAATAATGTTAAAGTACTTAGTACATGCAAGGCACTCAGTAAGTGTTAATTTCCTTTCAGATAAAATTTCATAGTACTCTGGTCACTCAAGTCCATTAAATTCTCTATTATTCTCCCTCTAACACTTTACTAATACAAAATAAGATACTTTCATCTTTTACTGACATTTATAATACTTTCCCAACTAGACTGTAAGACCTTTGAAAACACAGTGTGACATACTTCTCTTAATGATCACTTATAGTAATCACTTAATAACTGTCACATTAAAGATAATAATTTTAATACCCAAGGCCAGTGGCTATGGCAAACAACACCTAAAGAACAGATTCAAATGCTTATCCAAAATAATATTAGGTTCCTTATAAACTACTAGTAAGCCAGGATACTTCGGGCTACTATATGAAGGTGGTAAGGTCAATAAAACCAAATAATATTGGCACTCTACAGGGAAAAGGTATGTGATGAGACAGAACTAGCTAGGACTGAAGGGTTTAATATTGTTCCTTGTTGAGGAATGAGCTAAAGTAAATCCAAGTTACATTCCCTATCTACTACCTAGAGGTCCACAGAATTCTTTCTTTATTGTTCAAGTTCAGTAATTTGATCAAGACTTTGGCCTGAATATCAGTTCTTTAGTATTAATTATTCCCAGGTCACAAGGTAGTCATTATGATTTAAGGTTTTAATCATTTCAGGAAAAAATGTTCTATTATAGCTCTCAATATTTTTCAGTTCCATTCACTGTTTTCCTCAAGAACAGAGGTGGGCAAACTATGAGCCAGCAAAATCCAGGACACCATCTGTTTCTATCTATGAAGTTTTGCTGGAACACAGCCATACATTATCTATGGTTGCTCTGCATTACAGGAGGCAGAGCCGAATGACTGCAACAGAAACCGTAATGACTACACAACTTAAAATAGCATCTACTACCTGGCTCTTTACAGAAAGTTTGCAGATCCCACACATGTCAGATCTCCTCTGATTTCCTTTGTCTTCTTTATAATGTTTATATTTTACATTTTCTTATGTTATATAATTTCCCCCAAGTCTCTCAGTCATGTCTCTGATTGCATTTTCTGTCTCTGTCTCTCTCTCGTCTCTCCCTCCTTCCTCTTCTTTCCTCCCTCTCCCCATCTCTCCCTTGAAAATTTCTAAGGTGGTTTTCATTCCTCTAATGCTTTTCTTTTCCTCTTGTACTTCTTTCCTGAGGTTTGTACACTGGTTTTTCATCTCCTATTGTCCTATAATCTCTCTTTAACACTTGTGTTGGAGAGGTTTTAAAAAAACTGTTCCTGTATTTTCTGCAACGGATCATGTCTATAATTTCCTTGTGTCTATGAAAAACTACAGGTCAGAGCTCCACAAACGTTAGAGCTTTAGTGTAACATTTCATTTAGAGAAATCAGTGTATGGCTTGGGATTCCCAGGAGGGGTTCAGCATCTTCCAGCATGTACCTAGTTTCACTAATGATGGACTTTTCTACTTTCGTGTCTCCTTGTTTGTAGCAAGTTTCAAAGAAGGGGAGAGTAAAAATTTCTTCACTCCACTACGTTTAAGTAAAATATCCTCACACATTATCTTTTAAAATGAGCTAATCTTTAAAGCAGTAAATTATAGGCTTGATAGGTTTTAATGCATCAGGGAATGAAAGACAAAAAACCAACATCAGCAGTGTGAAAGAACTGCTTAGAGAAGCCTTTGCCAGGAACAACATTTGTTTGGAGATCTGTTCGAACAGCCATGCCAAATCAGTTGTATCACTTGGATTAAAAGTAACTGCAGAATGCAGCACTGTAAAAGATTTCCATAGCATGATTACAATTAGATTGAGGAGATTAGGATTAGCAGTTTCACTTGACCATCACTAAAGACCCTTGCGGCACTCTTTCATTTGATTTGGTGCTCATTTGTTGATATACAGTATGTATATAATTGCCTTTATTTTTTTCTATCATCTTCCACTCTGGTTAACTGTCTCCTCTAGTTTTAAGAGGTTCAACTAGGTGATTTTTAAGGCTTAAATTTTGGGGGGGGGTCTATTAAAATATCATGCTGTTATAATACACATTGAACAGTAGGAAGATGAATTATGTTTTAAAAATATCTATGTATAGACTAGAAGGAATATGCCAAATAGATTTGTAGGTGATTATGTCTGTATAATTCCAAATTATTTGGAGCAATCATGTTTTATTTCACAATCTGAAAAAAAATCACAAAAACATGCTCTCTATAGTACAGATATCGTATTCAAATTGACAGACTCTCTTATACACTTTTTTCCCAAATTTCTCCTGATTTTGATTACCTTCTATAAATAAAGGTGTGGGTTTCTGCAGGCTTCAGATTATTTACCCTGGATCTTACATCACCTTGCTAGTGGATGTCTTTGCTCATAAAAAGATCCTCTGCCTCTGAATGTTAATTTCCAAGTCGGTTGATAAGCACTTTCACTAGCAGAACAATCCATGGCTGGCTATATCATTTGAATTTGGGTTCTACTCATCTTGCTAAAAGCTATCTCATTTCAGCTTCCTATTGGAATCTGTTCGGATTCTTGACAAGAGTCATTCTCAATATGCAAAAAAGTCCAGAACGCTGGGTTGGGATACTGTACTAAAAACTTGACTGTATTCTGAGTGTTGGCAGCAGTGAGCCCTCGTGCTATTTAATGTTTAGCACAGCTTAGAAATGACACTGATGAAACTGATCCAGGAATCAGATGTGACAGTTAAAGCATATTCTGAATCTCCAAGACTTTGATGACTAAATTATCAAACTGAAGATCTTATGTTTACTCAAGGGCTGGATGGACCACTCCACCAATCTCCTGCAGCAGACTAATAAACAGACAACAAAAAACCTAAGTATTTGATAAACCTAAATATTTGATAAACGTTATTTAAAGCAGTAATGGAAATGGAAGCTTACTTCCTCTTTATATTACTTTGCAACAATTTGCTTCAGATTGCAATAATAGTAAGTTTTTGGTGTGTATTGTCAGAAAAATAGCCCCTCATTCCAAATGCTATTTTAGAGCATTATCTTTAATAATGAATACTAAAGAATACTTATTAGAGATTACCTCTGCAATTCCTTTGCCCCTTCATATCCTATATTCAACCTCTAAATCTCTTTATACACTTCTGTTCTCTCCTGTCACTAGATCAGAAGTCCTTTTTCTTCTTTGTGTTCTCTCTCTTGTTCTGTCCACTGTTTCCACCTCACAACAGTGACAAAGTATAAGAAATCTTAAAATTATAAATTAAAAGCATTATACTTTTCATATTTTAAAAAAAAGGATGGTGCACATCTGAAATGAAGAGACAAATAATATTTCCTAAAAGAAGTTTTATATAGGAAATTGCTGTCAAGTGTATCTAGCACATAAATGACAAAGGACACAGACTTGGCTGAAATTTATTTTTCTTCTGCAAAGTAAGGAAGACACAGGAGAATGTTTTAGGTTATATCTGTGATGAAGGAAAAGACATCATTTATAATTTTACAGGTACCAAAATATAACTAAAAAAGCCAGAAGTGTTATTTGGTAAAATTCTTTTTTAAAAAGTTTATGTTATCTTGAGAAATTATCGTTTTGTCTTCGAAGATAAGTTGGTTAATATAAAATTTATTTTTCAAAAACGTAAAACATTCTCCCCACTCAGTGTCTGAATACAGAGAAGAAAATCTTTAAACAATAAGCTCAAAAGGCAACTTATGCATTTTAATTAACAATGTGCCTTTTCTATCAAACTAAACTGAGTTTAAAAGATTCCTTTCCTCCTGCTTTGAAATTCTAATGCATTGGTTGAAAGAAAAGCAAACAAGGACTGGGTGGCTGCCTAGACAAGAAATAAAAGATAATTCAGTCATAAGAATAATTTTAGTGAATCCCACACTGATCTTACAGTATAAATCTTATTAAACAGATTAATAGACGAAGTCTATTGGTTACATTGGCTCTTTACTACCCAAATAACTACAACGGGCACAAGAAAATATTTACCTCATAAAAAATGCCAATTCAGTTCAGCAAAAAACACACAAGAACACATCAACCAGATTTCAGCAAATGTTATTTTGGCTCACTGACGCTACAATGTGAGTTTCCTTTAACATCAATAACCTTTTTCTCAAAATAACCCCCATAAAGCCTAAAAGGCAATCTGGTCATGAATTTTATCATCCATTATTTTATAGCCTATCTTCTCTACATTATAAATTATGCAGTTTTGTTTTAAGAAACTGGCAGTAAAAGATATGAGTTTAAGCTATCTTGGTTCAAAATGTCACCCCAAGGAGTAAACTAATAAAGTGTGCACTGGATAGCTGTTACTAAAAGCATGTGTTCACCAGCTCTGAGGTTTCTTACTGGATATAACCAAAATAAGTTACTGAGTCCTTTCAGGACTCTCAGCATATCCAGGCCTATCCTTGCTTAACCACACTCTCTGCTCAGTATAGACCTTATTTAATTATATTCTCTAATGTCTCAGCTTCCTTGACCTCCTAGACCCACTCTGCCAACCCTGACTTGTCATAAATGCATTTCATCAACTCCTGTCATAGGATTAGGCAAGGGCTATAAAAAAGGCAATGTAATTGTCTTAAATGATACCACTACAAATTTATGTTATCCAACCTTAGCTAATGATGAGGTCTGCTCATTAAATGCTTTCACACATTTCTAGTAGACTATCAGACTTTTTCCCCACGGAAGTTTTACAGAATTGCTACCTGCCTCTCAGTAGATAGCCTCACCTCCTATTTTACTGAGGTCAAGTTCTTCTGGAATTCACTTCCACAACTTCCTTTTCATCAAAAGTTCCTCTCAATATTCTTTTCTTTTACTTCTGTATCAGGGGATGAAGCATCCCTACTTCCCTAGTACTTGTTAGTTCTCTCTTACATCTTTAATGTCTTAAACTTCAATGGCTATTTTCCCCAACATTAAACATGCTATGTCTGTACTACATCCATCCACCCACACCCACCTACCCCACAAACTCTGCCAACACTGATCCTACTTTCCATCCAAACTAATTTTCACTGTTTGCCTTTTTCTCATTTCTCATATTATCAATACTTTTTGAAAACATTTGATATTGTTGACTACCTCCTCCCTCTAGAAATTATTTCTTTGAATTCCATGACACGCTAAAAATTCTTAAATTTACTTTTGCCATTCCACGTCTTTGACTGCTTCTATGTTTCCTTAAGATTCCTACTCTTTAAGCCATGCAAAAATATTTCTTGAGACTTGTTCTTTGCCTTTGTCTTTCCATACTTCAATATTCTTAGAGAGTGCAACTATTTTTTTTTTTTTTGGTAGAACTTCAAGTTATTATCTCAATGAAAATAGTATCTTGTGTCCTTTCTCAAATTGATTTTCAGATCCAAATTTTCAACTGTTAAGTATCTCTATAAAATATACTCACAGGTTAATTTGAACTAAATATGTCCCCAAACCTGCTCCATTCCTTTGTTTCCTATTTTAATTAATGATAACTCCAACCTTCTGGTTAGTCCCTCAGGCATTAGGCCTCCTAGCCACCTTAGAGGCTTTACTTCTTATTCCCAGTCAATTCTATATCTTATCAAATTCACCACCACTCTTTTAACTTCTTTTTTACTCCTTTTTAATTTTTCAACCAACACTGGTATGTATAACTCAGAGATTAAGAGCACAGGGCCTGAAGTCACAAATGGATTTGAATCTTAGTTCTCCTATTTACTAGGTTTATGATTTTGAGCAAGTTCTTTAACTGCCTCAAGCCTTCTCTGCATCTATAAATCCAGATGTTGTGAGGTATCAAACAGTTAACTATTCCTATTGTTAACTAGTCTTGTTACTAGCCTCCAATCTTTAGTCCATCTAGTACAGTATTCATCAAACTGCACCAGTCACTCTCCTAAATAAAAACTGGATGGTATCAGCCTTTCTTCAAAAACACTTCCACTGGCTTCTCTTTGCTGAAGGAATAAAGCCAAACTTCTAATTATTTTAAAGGATTTCCACAAAACAAACCAATTACAACTCTTTCTCAAGGTGCTGGTTCCTTCTAAAACTTGATCTTAAAAATGTGTTATTAGAATCTTATTTCCTTATCTAACAATTGCCTATCCCATGAATATTAAGAATTCACCTGAAAATTTAACAAAGTATTTTAGAAACTTAATTGTTCAGTCAAAATTGTAAAATATTTTCTTGGGATCCTACAAGCCTTCTGAAGTTAGTATTTCAGATGCCCATGACTTTCCTGCAGCAGACTCATCTAAATTTCAGGGCAAATATTTCTTGACTCTTTTCTCATTTGACTGGTAAGGAACTTTGCATCAGAAACTAAATCAAGAGATTCTGGCTGAGTTTCAGAGGTAGCAGGTGGAAGAAAAGTTGAGCCAACTGCTGAATATAATGACAAAAGAAACCTAATAGCCATTAGTGGTGATAATATGTCATTGTAAAACATGACTATTCTTTAAATTCATGTTATTCCTTGCCTAAGTATTTCTTACAGTAATCATCTACCATCAAGTAAAATAAAATAATTACAAAGTTTCCCATTTCATATTACTTATTGACTAGATTGCATCTAAGTGTTTCTTTTTTAAAAAAAGTCATTAGATGTTCAAGTAAACCAAATCTGAGTAGAAATCAATGATTCTCTTTTCAAGTATTTTTTTCTATTTCGTTAGTTTGTTCTGTTAATAACTTGTAAATATACATGAACAGAATGTTATTTTATGAATAATACATGTCCCTGGGTAGGAAACAGAAAAGATTCTCAGTGCCCCACCTTCTCTCGGCCACCCCTTAGGACACTAGTACAATACTTCAGTAAAAAGTACAATATCAAGTCTATTTTCTGATCAAAGCTTATGTGTGGGGGAAGGAGAAAGAGGGGATAAACATACATACAGATAGCCCTAGATTTAGGATGTTTTGACTTACATTTCTACTTTGTGATGGTACAAAAGCAATACTCATTTAGTAGAAACTGCACTTCAAATTTGGATCCTTTGCAGGACTAGCAATATGCTGTACGATAGATACTCTCTCATGACGTTGGGCAGCAGCAGCGAGCCACAGCTCCCAGCCAACCACTAGATCACCAGGATAAATAACTGATAACCTACAGTATATTGTGTTGTTGGCTGTTCTATTTTTTTTTTTTTTTTTGGATATCGTATTCCGAGCACGTATGAGGTAGGCAGGTTGGGCTGAACTATGATGTTCAGCAGGTTAGGTGTATTAAACACATTTTTGATTTACGGTATTTTTAACTTACAATGGAACTATCAGGATGAAAGCCCTTTGTAAGTCAAGGAGGATCTGTATAGAAAGAGGAGTAAAATGAGGCAGAAAAATCAAAGTATTAGATTCACTATTCCAATAAACAATTTAGAACTGAATTACTTGGGAGCTAAAATTAGGGCTTTCGTTATATCATGATGAGTAGCTTCCTTTTCTAATAAAAATGACAAGAAGAGAACTCACTGAACTTGAACAATTTTCATTAGTCTTCTTGGCTTGGACCACATTAAAAATTACTGGGTCCAAGGAGAAGCAGTTTAGTAATTTTTTTTTTTTTTAAATATCAGAAGAAATGCATTTGGTCCAATGAGCAGTCATTAAAATAGTAACATTAGGTTATATATTCCTAAAGATTCTCATTTAGGTATTATTTCAGTTGATGGTGTGGTTAATGAGGAATTATTAAATTACTGTCAAAGAGCCTTTTCCCCCTCTCCCTAGAGATGAATCACTTTATAATGGTATTTATTTATGGTCAAATTCAGGTTTTTAAACTCACCTCGATACCCAAATAGTAAATGAAAATGCTGCTCCTGTGTGTGATAAGCAATACAATAATTATTATTTTTCAATGACTTAAGGAACCATATTAATTACCAAAGCAAATGTCATTCTTTAGACCTGGCTAAGAAAGCATAACCTAGAGAAACTGGAGTAATGCTACAGAACTCACCTCCACATTTGTGTTTTACACTGTGTTAGTGAAAAGAAGTTCTATGCAGCCAAGTGACATCATGACAGATTGTACAAGCTTTTGTATAAATGAAAAAGAATGGGAAAAATGGTAGGAGAATTGAGTCATTAAACAATACATAGTAATGTATGTACAAGGTCTGACAATTAATTTCATGAACTCATCCTAAAAAAATGCAACATGCCTCATTGCTGAATACCACTACGGTCATCTTCGAGGTACTCCCCTTGGGAAGCTATGCACTGATGCCAGCGCCTAGTCCACCCTTCAAAGCAGTTTTGGAACTCTGCTTCTGGAATGACCATCAGAGCTGTCATTGTGCTCAAATTCTAACAATTAAGTTCGTGAACTTGTTGCTGTGAGCTTATGTTGGCAACACTGTACAAACAACTCAGTAAGGTAAAACACAGATATACCAAGGTTATGACACCTGACCGAGTTGTTTGTACAGCGCTGCCAATATAAGCGCACAGCGACAAGTTTACGAACTTAATTATCAGATTTTGGGGTACAATGAAAGCTCTGATGGCTATTCTAGAAAGAGTTCCAAAATTGCTTTGAGGGGTGGAACAGCTGCTGGCGTCGGTGCATAGCTTCCCAAGGGGAGTACTTTAAAGGTGACCCTAGTGATATTCAGCAATGAGGTATGTAGCACTTTTTCTAGGACTAATTTGCAAAATTAACTGTCTGAACTCATATGCTGGCCTTAAAGAATACAAGCATTGGTAATCAGTGCTATAATCCCATTTCAAGTTGGCAATTTAAGGTTAGTAAAACATTATCACATAAAATTAAAGCCACTTGAATCTTACTAGTTTTGTAGTAAGCTATATAGGAGGTATCTGCCTCTCTGACCTTACTTTGTACCCCTGTCATCCTCACTTTCTAGGTCCCAGCCTAATGCCTTCTTGTAGTCCCTTCAACTGGCCAAACTTGTTCTGGCCTTAGGATCTCACGTATTTTCTTTCCTCTGCCTGAAATATTTCTTCTACAGATTTTCACTTGATTTACTCCTTGCCATTCAGCTTTCAATAAACATTTTCCCTTCAGAGGGGTCTTCCCTCTTCATTCAATCTGAAGTAGTTCAACAGTCATTGTGAACACAAGACTCTGCTTTACTTTATTCTTGGTGCTTCTTATTTTTATTCTCAGTGCTTCTCACTTGCCTTCTTTTCCCTTCTGCCTACACCATCACTAGAACCCAAGGTCCATCACTGATTCAACTATATGTTCCTGGCACCAACAGCAGTGTACCCAGCATATAATAGATACATTCATTCAAATAATCACTACATATTTGAATAAGTCAATGAATTAAAGACCTCCACATAACTGTCTGTAAAGCCTTTCAAGGCCTATTGCCTTCCTATGTCTTTGGCTTCATCTGATACCAGCCTTTCTCACTTTCTATACTTCAGTGTACTCTGGCTTTTTGCAAGTACTTAAATTCTACATTCTCCTCTCTACACACAGGCTCTTTCTCCATCTAGAATGTTTAGAAAAAGACCCCAGTTTATTCCTTCATCTGGTTAATGCATATTCATTTTGGCAAATCTCATTCAGTCACCACCTCCTTAAAAACAATATTCCCTTATTAAATACTCTTAAAGTTCTTCATATCTCTCTTCTAAGCACTGATAAAATTACAATTTTATATTTAATTGTGAGATTATTTGACTAATATCAGTTCCTTTATTGCACTGTTAGCTCCATGAAAGTCATGGAATCATGTCACCTTTACAGGGCCTGGCAAATCACAGCTTTTGGTAAATATTTATTATATGTATAAACATCCATGGAATGAAGAAGGAAAACAAAACAAGCTAATATTCCTTAAGTAAATGGTTTCTTTACCGAAGAATTCTCATGTAAGAAGGCCTATTCTGGGAATTATAATTGTTCTCTGAATTGGTCTTTTTCTTTTTTTTACAGAAAACATTACATATCTAGCATTACAAAAGAAAAAGACAGATTTGTTTTGGAATGTTAAAAGTTCCAAAGTGATATATTTAAAGCAAAACTTCAACATCAAGTTTTTATACTTGCTTTAAAAAAATTACACTATAAATTGGGGGGTAATGCTAATATCGTATATCTTAACAAAAGGACAGATAGGCAATCACTATGTGTGGTGCAACAGGAAGCATAAAGAATCACCTGTTATGTATTCTTGCCAAAAAACTAAACTAGAATCTAATCACACTTCTACATATAATCAATAATTTGTGGGAATACAGGAGATAGGGCAATAAAAGATGCCACAAGGATTAGCAAATAAGAAATTTCTACAGCACAAATGACCTGGTTTGTTCAACAAATGTCAAGAGAGGAAAAAAAAAAAGATTCAGTTCTCATTGGCATCTAGTCAAAATGGAAGTTCTCTTTTGTCAGAAATATATTTGATAACATACCATACAATTATAGTGGACTATACCTTTTTTAAAATTTTTGTCAAAAATAACACAAAATAGAATTAATCAATACTCCTATTTGTAGTATTACTAGAAGTAGTGAGTGCATCTGTGTGTGAATTTTCTCGTTTTTTGCATCCAAACTATCAACAATAAAAAACATTTATGACAATATGGATGGACCTTGAGATCATCATATTATGCGAAATAAGCCAAACAGAAAAAAACCCAGAACCATATGACTTCACTCATATGTGGAACATAAAACTGAAAGCAACATAAAAACAAAAACTCATGGACACAAACAATAGTTTAGTAGTTACCTGAAAGTAAGTGGGGAGGGAGGATACTAAAATATATGATGATGGAAACAGAACTGACTCTGGGTGGTGAACATATAATCTGACACATATATAATATATTGTAGAACTGTACACCTGGAACCTATGTAATTTTTACTAACCACTGTCACCCCAATAAGTTTAACAATTAAAAAAAGACATATTTCAAACAACCATGTTAGAGTAAAGGCTAAATTAGCTTTCACCCTCTATAAAAAATTATTCTAGAAAATTGTTGTCATATGAAGGAGTGATCAAAGAGTATGAAGATAAAAAATGTAGAAATAAAAAGTACTACAGAAATGTGTCATTTAATTAATAAAAAGTTTTATTATTCTGTAATATGTATTTGTTAGCTCTTAAAATGTTTAACTCATTGGATCTCTTTTTTTCTTTCTATAATAAATATTCACTTCCATTGCTAAACATAAATGAGGGCAGAGAAATCTATAGATTAAAAGATACAATAAGATATGGTTCTTGCTTGGATTTTGCTTCAAATGAACCAACTGTGATAAAACATTTATGGAGCAATTAGAGAAACTTGAACAATTACCAATTATTTGATGATATTAAGGAAATAATGTTGATATTTTAGATAGGATAATGGTATTGTGGCTATCCTTATATATCAGAGAATACACTGAAGTATTTTGGGAAACATCATATGATAAGTGATTTGCATAAAACAATCCAGCATTTGTGTATTGTGTGTGTGCAAGGAAACAGGTGAAGGTAAAGATGAAACAAGATTAGTCATGTACTTGATAACTGATCCATGGGATTCATTAAACTATTCTAACTTATATAAATAAAAATTTAAAATTTTCACAATATAATACTAAGAATACAAGTATAAAATGGTAACTTAAGGTTATTTATTACAAAAGTACTTGGAGAACAGGAATTGAATAGACATTGAAATTTTTCCAAAAAAAAGACGCCTTCAAACACAAGCCTTTTTTTCAGAGTTTTCAGTGTGCACAGAGAAATTAATAGCAGAGGATGCTACTTAGGAACCAACTGAGCAACCCAGATTTATGACTTTGGATTTATTTTTCTTTTTGGCAAGTATGTGTTCATTCTTTCCACTACTGCATTATGAAATAAAAGTTCTGCAGCTTCCTTAGGGTCACTGAGTCTTTATCACAATAGGCAACCAGAAGGTAGGGGAAAATGAGGGCCAACTGGATAAAGAAATAAAGTAAAAATTAGAACTGCTGCTGATTTTATGAAGAAATGGTTTCTCAAACAAACACAAAGGCAGAAAAAAAACTACAACCAAACCATCTCCTCTATGAGCTATATTCTCCTCCACAATAATACAAGACAGATTACCCAGAGGGTAAACTAATTTTGCTCCTGAAAAGTATTCTGTTTTAAGTCCATCTTCTCTGATAATAAAGCCCACAAAGAAGGAGGCAGGTGGGGAGAGAATATTATTCTATTATAAGAGAAACACAGAAACAATGAGTCATGAATAATACAAATGAAATAAGATACAATTCTTTTGGTACATGACCTGAAGGTTGTGCAGGGAATGAAACCACTGTTGATTACGCTGTAGTGAAAAGCTACTCATCACAATTACTCAGGAGTAATAAATATTTCAAAATAAGTTTGAGTGGTGATGTTTTTGTAAAGGAGTGAACAGATTTATCAGAATTTTTCATAGGCATTTATAGAATAAGAAGAAATATATAAATGCATAAGCAAATATTATTTTAATGTTCAGAATCTAAACTTTAGATAAAGGTATAAAACAGGAATCAATGTTCTGTTTGCTTTTAAAAGCAAAGGCTGAATAATTTGAAGATATATACATACTCAATATAGTTTTCAAGCAGGGCAGGCTCTGAGAGCTGTGGCTATCCAACAGCCTAGAGCAGATAAGTATTTAACTTTACCATAATTTTACTTTTCACTCAGTTTCTGATGAAATTACAAATTCATAGGACTCATTTAGGTTCTTGCCAGTTTCACTAAAGGACTTTTAAAACAACATTCAGGAGCCCTTGCCAGAACTGTTAATGTTGAGTCATTCATAAACTTTTCTTTTTTTGGAAAGAAAACTCCAACAGGCTTGATTTATATTTAACTTAAATACAAAATTATTTCTAAATGGAAGTGAAGTTAACAAAATTTGTCTTATTTTTTATTCCTATTCTAGACTCACTGTAAATGCTGAAGTTACTGAAGAAAGGATAGATGATTGGCTCAAAGGAGGCAGAGAAAATCCTCAGGACACCCTAAGAGCCTGCCTCTTAGGGTCTTTAGGATAAAATGGACCAACATCTCAACTGTGGAAGTTTTCATTTTTGATCTGAACACTTGGTATCACAATCCTCAAAGGTCACATACGTATTCTTCAAGGAAATCTTACACGAATTTGGAAAACATGCTCAATTAAGAGTTATCTTAAATTAAATACCTAGAACCCTCATGAAACAAGATACACTTCCTACTTTCTGCTTTTAGAGTAAAGTGGCAATTTTCAAGAACATGAACTGGCAAAGAATTACCTAAGATAATTTAAGAAGTTTGTGGGTCAGAGTCAGTCCAAGCCTCTCAAAAGGAAGTAGGGTGTATGGGAAGAACATGTGACTGGTGACAGAACGCCAGAGTTCTAATGTTAGCTACAGTGCTGGCTCAGACTATGACCTTTCTCAAGTCCCTCACCTCTCCCTGAACTTCACTTTCTTCATCTGCGATACGAAGACTGCATGAGATGATGTTTAAGGTCCTGACTATAAAATTCTATCGAATCATTTTTGTTACTACAGCATCTATACTATAATCCTACATGATAAAAGATAAATTTACATTTAAAGTAGTGTCCCTGAGCTACCTGGCAATATAACCATTCAAGATAAGAGTCATATTAACTACACTGTACCTACAAAATCAACAGAACAGGGAGTTCCCTGATGGTATAGTGGCTTAAGGCTTCAGCACTGGCACTGTCAGCGCTGTGGCCTGCGTTCGATTCCCAGCCAGGGAACTACCCACATACCAAAAAGCAAAAAAAAAAAAAAAAAAAAAAAAAAAAAAAAAAAAAAAAAAAAAAAAAAAAAAAAAAAATCAACAGAACAGAAGTGATCTTTTAGAAATACTTTAGAAAAAAGGACAAAGTGTTGAGTCTATACTAATTATCTAGAAAATTATTTAATGAATTAGAACTCTCATAGACCTCCATTTTTAAAGCATTTTAATTTTCTTTCATATACTAATAGTTACCTAGCTTCATAGGTGATATTGTATCATAACACTAAAAATACTATAAATTTTCAGAGGAAGTGTTCAAAGCCTCTATTCACCTCAGTCTCCCCAAGTTAATGATAATACGCTAAAGGTTTCAGTTTCTCCTTTCACTGAAATAGTTTAAAAAATAATCCAATACCTAAGATGCATGTACTGAATTGGATATAAATTGTATTTTAATTTAAAAAAATTTTAATGCATGGTGGCAAGGTTTAAAAAATCATCAAAACACAATACAATTCAAAGATTTCTTTAGGAAAATACAACTTTCTCTTTTATTCAGTATTGCCTTAGTTACCAGTGATTTTCAGGCTTTCAAATGAAGAGAATAACTCAGAGGACTTAATTTTTAGACAAGGTAGCTAGATGGACTCATTATGTCACTTAGTAAATAAATCTTGACTTGCTGATACATGAATAAGAAGCCTCTCCATTTTTTGCATCATTTGTCAGACTGATTGTAAAAAAATAATAAAAGAAACCAACCAAATGTTAGAGATCCTATATATTTCAAAAACAATTTATTTCATACATCACATATTATCTATAACTCTTAGGTTATGAATAGGCAATTAATAAAAGAAATACAAGTGGCCAATAACCAGAAAACATGTTCAATCTCTGTAACAATGACAATTATGAAAAACAATAAAGTGAGTTGGCTTTTTTCCTAACACACTGAAATAAACAGATTTAGCAGTATCTAACATGTGCTCTTTGCCCCAACAATTCTGCTTTCAAACAATTTTTTGTACTAAACTTGTGTACAAATATACAAAGATATAAGTGTTCACTGCAGAACAGCTTTATGAAGGCTTGAACTTAGTTTTGTTTACTATTGTGTTTTCAACACCAAAAACAGTGCTTGGCATACAGAGGGTGCTTGTTAAATATTTATTGAATGAATGAATGTTTACTTTAGCATTATTTATTACAGTGAAATTTGGAAACAATCTAAATAAATTATGGTATATCAATACAACAGAATACTACATAGCTGTTAGAATGTTGATCCACATGTATCCTTGTGAAAAGAATGTATCATGCAGATCTTAGAAGCCAAAAATTAAATTTTAAAATTAAATAGAGTATGATTTTATACTTCTGTTAAAAAATCAAGTATGATTCTATATTTGCATGTAACACATATCCTCACATTTGTATACCCATAGAGAAAAGTTTGGAAGAGTCTACATCAAACTGTTAGTGGTTTTACGTCTAAGGAGAGACGTTCGCTTTTTACTTTAACACATGTATTATTTGACTTAAAAATATCACATGCTATTCTAATAAGGAAAGATTTCTAAAAATTAAAAATATTTTAAATGCATCTAGAAAAAAATTTGGGAGGAAGTAGTAAAAACATAGTGATTACCTTGAGGGGCTGGGATGGTTAGTGGTTATTTTTCTTTTTTATGCATTTAGTTTAGTAAAAAATAATCCCACATTGAATAGTTTTTTTTTCCCCTTTATGCATTTCTGTATTGTTCAAACTGTATGCATCAGTGAATGTGAATTATTTTTGTAATTAGGGGAAAATAACATGAAAGAGATATGTAAGGCAGCCCACTAGGAGTTATGACTCACAACAAAGATATAACAATTATGAGTATCTATGCACTAAACAGCACAACAACTATGTATCATAAAGAAACAGATACCACATCATAGGTGCTTCATCAGGAGCCAGCATTTCTAGTAATCAGGAACTGGGATCAAATGGGAGGTGAGTAAGTAACAGTGTGCCCAGGTGTTAATTGGTACTAGAGGAGTAATCTGGGACAAATCCTTGGAGTGTATTTTTCTTGGAGTTATGGTAGAAAGCATTTAAATATTACAACAGACAGTACATAGTAAAATAAAAAATGTATGTAAGCTTCAAAAGTAAAACATGGGATTTCAAAGAAATTTCACACTTGCCAAGGATATCCCTAGGATCCTGAGAGGTATACTTCTCACTCTGTGTATACCGGGGTAACTTTAGGAGAATAACTGGAAAATCACCTAGTATAGTGACTTTTTTTTTTCCCCTACGGTGCTGGGTGAGATCCAATAAAGTAGACCAGGAGATAGCTTTTGTGCATAAAACAAAGTAATCTTTTTTAAAAAAGGGAAAAAAATAAGAACAAATATTTCAGTGTGCAACTATAGGTGATCAAAAGTATCATCTGATGCCTCATTTGCTTGGAACTGTCAGAAAATTGAGTGTTCCATGTGAGTTTTCTATGAAACTAAAGCCTACCCTTTTAAGTAGAAAATCTTTTTAAGTTTTAACTTTTTTCTAAATAACTCTCAAAGTATTTTTACTTAAACCTTTTACTGTGGAAAAATTTAAATATTGTTGAGTATAGGTTTAATATACTTTAAATCCACTTGTTTATGACAAAAAAAAGTTGCTTTTATGCAAGTAGGAAGCTTAATCAGTATATGATCATTCCATACTGCTTTGACATAAGAATGAAGTTTATGCCCGGATGTCATCATTCTATATCTGTTGTCATTAATAAGCATTCAGCAGCCCCTGAGGCCGAGTTGGGGGCTTATGGAAAGAACATGTGGAGAAGCAACTACCACAAGGGAACTTTTAGACTACGAATACTGAGTCTGTGAGGATTATTTGACTTTCATTTTGGTCGCGGCAACTCTCTGATAACCTGAAAATTCTCCAGAGACTCTTAGGGATTTCCTCATGTCCTAGGGAGGCACTCTTGGCCAAGACAGCTGTTTATTTCTGGAATTTTCCATTTAATATTTTCGGTCTGTGGTTGACCGCGGGTAACAGAAACCTCTCAAAGTGAAACCATGAATAAGGCAGGACTACTACTGCACAAGGGCTGTCTGGAAAAAGATCCAGCCATAAATGCCTCTCTTTTTTCATATTACATGACTAGATACTTTCCGGACAGCGCTTGTATACTCTTGCATTCCCTCCTCCCACTTTCAATGACTGTGAGGACTACATCATCTGAATACTATTTCTTCTGGGTAGAATCAATCACTCTGAAGAATACCTACTAAGTATATACCAACAGAGTAACGCTTTCAAGATTTTGAAATGCTTCCAAAATATCTGATCTGTCTATCTTTGTCAGATCACAATATACTTCTTTGTTTCTTATTTCTTTATAATCAAAATGAAAAGCACTTATGATGATTTAAATATACAATGGATTTGAGATCCTAGGAGATTACATTTCAATTGAAGTGCTGGTATTCACAAAAGTACTCCTGCAATCAAAGCTTTCTGAGCATAGTGGCACAGCATGTTTAGCAGCTTTTATTATGTAGCCGCAGTTTTCCTAGATACAAACCTATAAATAAATAAGTACCGGGGAATTCCAGGAATACAAAAAGAGATTCAATTTAATAGAAGATGTATATTTCCACTCTATGCTTACTATACCTTCATTTCCATTCATCTACAAAATAACAGAATTAAAAAAATAAATCACATCAGAATTATCTTGCAGAGTTTTCTTTTTAATACACTACAATTTCTAAGAGGAGTCCATATAATTCACCTTAGATCTCATTTAGTTAACTGTCTCTATATGTTTGTTTAGGCTTCTGAGAGGTACATATCAAATACAATTTCCTGTGTAGCTTTCAACACCCCCTAAGCAAGATAGAAAACACTGAAAATATAAAAGTCTAGAATTAGCCTAAAAGTTGTTTCATGTCTCTTTCTATTCAAAAAAGCCAACATTCACTAGATACAGATTTAAGGAACGTCTTTGCCCCGCTCTCCTTTGCTGAATTTTGCAACATGAAAGGCATATACTAGAACTAAATAAAAATATTTAAGTGGTCTATGACAATGTATGGCACAGAATAGGGTCTTCTGAATCAAGCCACTGTCCAAACCCAACAACTTTTGGCAATGTTTTCATCAGTTGTTCTCTTCCTCTTTTCATCAGCGACGCTTTCTCTTCCCTCAGAAAAAGGTTTAAGCCATTTGTACAACACTGTTTTCTTCATGGCATAAAGTTGGACTAACATGTCCCAGATTTCACTTCCACTATTGCCAAGTTTAATAAGAAATTTAACATTTGTTTGTTGCTCTAATTCAAACTGCAACACTCTGGCAATGGCACGCAAAAACACGTAACAACAATAATGAATGCCACTCAGCGAGACACCATCACACATTGACACACACAGCTGTGAGACACAGATATACCAAGCTTATGACACCTTACTGAGTTGTTTGTACAGTGTTGCCAACATAAGTGCATAGTGGCAAGTTCACGAACTTAATTGTCAGACCTCATAAACTTCACCAATCTTACATTTGAGGGAAAGGGGTGAGAAGAATTAATCCTGTATGTCAAATATAGTCTAATCTTACTGTATCTCATTGGTTCCCCAGGGGTAGTATGCGTACCCTCAGGGGTACATGCTGGGCCATTCAGGGATATGTGGAAAAATAATCAGTAATGGTGAAAGAAAAAGAAAAGTACAAAAAAGGCAAAACATTAGTTATAGAACAATAAATGTTAACTTTCAATCACTGTTAATGGAGACACTTCAAAATTAGATTGATCACATTAGCAAATGATGATTGTGAGGGCGTGGCTATGAACCCTTCCCCCATACTGCTCTTCTACCAATCATTAGGCAATTTCAGAACAATCCCATTTGTGACATTTCTAGAACTACATCAGTAGCCAGACTGACTGATCAGTTTAGTTACTAAGCAAAAGTGTGTTGTCTTTAACAGTGATTCTTTTCAAGTAGTTTTTTTTTTTAATTTGATGTTTAAATATTGTATGATCGTTATCAATATTTAACTGTTACAAATTTTGTAAAATTAAACCTGTGGTTTGTATTTTTAGTGTAGTAATTTTTCTTTCTTTCCTAACTTATTGCCTCATTTCCACTAGTTTACATTAACATAGGCACTGAACAAAAGTGTCAGTATTTAAAAACAGCTGTTTTAAAAACAACAGGTACAATTTATAGAAATGGGTTTAAAAGGAGTACACAAGTGGAAAAAGGTTTGGAACCACTGCTTTATCTAGATGTAGTATGAAAATGAAGCAATTCCCCCAAACAAAATCAAAGAGAGAACTCAAAATAAGATGATTAGACTATAAAATAATACAAAGCTAGCATTATAAATTCTTAAAAGCTCCTATACTTGACATAAAGCTAAAGCTAATGTAGTTCTAAACATATCACTGATGCTAAAGACATTTGAAGAATGCTGTATTATAGCTAATATGCAATAGCACTCAAATTCCAGCCTTAGAGTTTAACTGGTACTCATATTACCAACAACTAAACTTGAATTACATCATATTATTTAAATCTAAAATATCTCACTACCTATTATGCCAGTGGTGTCCATCCTTTTGGCTTCCCTGGGCCATACTGGAAGAACTGTCTTGGGCCACACATAAAATACACTAACATTAACGACAGCTGATGAGCTAAAAAAAAAAAAAAAAAAAAAAAGTCACAAAAAAAATCTCATGTTTTAAGAATTTGTGTTGGGCGGCACTCAAAGCCATACTGGGCCGCAGGCTGGACATGTCTGCCTTACTCTTAAGTACCTTAACTGTTTCCAAAATTTCCAGCCATTCAATCCCATTTTTGAAACTAGTCAATGCACCCAATGTGTCAGTTGTGTTCACTTGCTGGTGGTATGTTCTAAGGTCCCTAGCACCTGAGCATATGTGAACAGAGAGATAGATGTGGGAAGACCAAGGATAAAGACTGAGAAGTTACAATCCTGCTCTCTTAATGTTTACTAATCTCATACCCCAAACTCACCCCTTACAAGCCGCAAGGAGTAGACACAGTAATTATTCTAGACTGGCACAAGTGAACTTGTTACAGGACTCAAGAACTTTAAGAACAGCCTTATTTTTTCCATGTAATGAATGAGGTAACAAGACCCAAAAGATTCAAGAAAACAGCCAAACTGGTTCTAAGACGTCACACTCTATTCTAGACTATTGTCAGAAGAAGGGGTTCAGACATACCCTTACTCTCTTTTAGTCCCTACTTAGCAAATGGAAGTTTGCGATGTCTTTTAAAATAGGGGATCCTATAAACTAGCAAGCAAGCACTCTGTCATCACTCAACGTACTAGGTGACAATGCAAAATATAAAAATATTTATAAAGACAACTTTTTTACCCATCCCTTAGAAATATGGACGTGGTGTACATTTTCCAAACAGAATGTACTACATAAACTTTGCTCATCACTAGTTTGTATGTGCAACCATTCACATACTTCCTATGTATTTTCACTACAACCTCACCATTTCAGGGCTACTCTGGAAAACAGAGTTGTTAAACCAGCTAGAGCCATACACTCAAAGTCAACAATTACTTGTTTGGGTAATGGCTGGGTACCTATTAAATGAATAGCCAGAATTTCCTCCAGAGACTGGAATATAGAAACTGTGCTGGTTTCCTCACAACTGTTATCACTTTCCTTAAGTAAAAGATATCAACTCAGTGCCTATTACGTACAGAGCAACACTGAGGAGCTGTGAGAAAAGGCAGTATAAGACAAAGTCTAGGGAGTTCCCTGGTGGTGTAGTGGCTTAAGGCTTCGGCACTGGCGCTGTCGGCGCTGCGGCCTGGGTTCGTTTCCCGGCCAGGGAGCTACCCACATACCAAAAAGCAAAAAAAAAAAAAAAAAAAAAAAAAAAAAAAAAAAAAAAAAAAAAAAAAAAAAAAAAAAAAAAAAAAAAAAGACAAAGTCTATGCTGGCCAAGAGCTAAAAATCTAATTAGCAAGGCATGATACAATTATAAAAGTAGACATACACGTGTTTATAACAATGCTTAAGTGCCAAATGAGAAGTAAATTCAATAAAATTTAAATATCCAAGAGAAAGTCAGCTTTCAATGACTCAAGATTATTGTGGGCATGAGTAGCCAAATAATGTTTTCCTTACAAATTAAACCAATGTGAAAAGTGCTGCCCTTGTAGGCAGGGTCTTACTACAGACAAGGGTCAGAGATAAAGTGAGTCCTATTTCCATGAAATGAGCCAACAGGAGAATGTTAAATAAATACTAAAGAGTGAATAAAATTGCAGTTCTGGACTATATGCCAACACACAAAAGAAGCTCATTTCAATATGTCAGACAATGCCTACTCAAGAAGCTTGAGTTCCTAGAAAATATTTGGCTATTTCAAATTTGGTTTCCTTAATCTGCCACTAACCATGACAATCAGAGACTGTTTTTGAACACTGAGATATTTTTCTACTATGCATATTTTTTAAAACATAAAATTTTATATTAATTAAATAAATTTTCATTTTAAAAATGCATGTCTAGTTCCTGCATACCATATGCAAGTTTATAAACCTAAGTGTAGTGAGTGGGTAGCAGGAGACGAGGTCGGGGTGGGTGCAGATGGAGGCAGAGAGAGAAGAAAAAAATAAAGTTCTAGCTTCAGGAAATTCACAACCACTAACCTTGCTGCAGAGACACCAAGGTTATTAGAAAACTGCTGGCAGTAGCACTACCCGGTTTGTCTAGCAGCCACCACTACAGTTTGCTTCGCTGACTGCATGATCGATGTGGAAATTAGGGAGATTCTCCTGCTGGATCATGAAACTGCATCTGCATGCTAATAACTAGAACAGGAAGAGCTCTGGGTAAAGGAAAAGAAGGGCAATCCCTGGACTGTGTGGAATCCCCACTCCCTTGACAATAGCAAGATTCTGCTTGCACCGCTTTATAAAGCAAGTAAAAGACACACTAGAAATTGGTTGATTTGTGTTTTAAAATCACTCTCTATGTTCTTTTTGCTCCTCACTGCAACAAGGGCATTATTATTTTAAGAGCTGAAAATTCATCAGCATTTAGGAATTTCCCCAAATTCGCTGGTAGGAGGGATTCCCCACACCGGATCCCAATGAAAGGCAAAGCTGCTCCGCAATATACTTCAGATGAACAGGCAGTATGCTCAGCAGCCCTCATACACACACCCACGCATACCTAGGGACAGGCTTTCCCCAGCACTGTGCACTGAAATGAGCTGCCCATCGTCTTCCTGCACAGTGCACGTTAACGTTTATGGGAGCTACTGGATGCACAGAGGGCTTTTCCTGACAGACAATGACACCCGGAGACCTAATCCCTGCCGACAATTGCTTCGCAGGGCTTTTGGTCCTTAGCTACACCAGTAAGCTGCAAGCTAATTACTTAAATCTATTCTTAAAACTCTCCTACAACTAAATGTAACCAATTAAAAATTACATTTACCATCAGCAAAATGCTCAGGGAAACTATGCATGGCTACAAAGTGGCTTGATTTTAAGTAAATAAATCACACATATTAACTTAAAAAACCACAATTACTATCTCCATAAGAGACATAATTCTGAGATCTATTAAGAAAACAGAGTGAATTTTTCCCAAATGTGACAGTATTAATTTGATAGGATATGAAAAAACAAAAGTAAAGGAAACAAACACCGGTGTACTTCCCTTTTAGTCAATTTCAAAGCAAACAATCTCAATCTCTCTCTCTCTCTGTCTCTCTCTCTCTGTCTCTCTCTCTGCCCCCCTTCTTCCCTCCCTCTCTGAATTAGGCAATACCCTTTACATTGGTTCTCAAGAGGGAGTAAAAGGAAACCTTCTCTTGGAAAATGCTAACCCCTCACAGATCCCACGCCTTAGAGATCCAAGTAAATGGGCTCTTCAACCTTGCAGCACAATATGAAGGGGTAATTGAGGAGCTACAGCTTCCACAGCGCTCAGGCTTCCCTTGGCTTCCCCTGAATCAAGCAGCAGGGTTAATTATGCGGAACAGCCAAAAAGGTACAGTAATTGGATATTGACTTTGGGGGCTGGTAAATTTCAATAACGCCTTTGGCTCTGGACTTCATAATAAGCTTCTCCTTAACCTGCTTTTGAAACTAGAGTCGAGGACCAAGTAAAAAGATTTTTTTTTAAAAAGAAAAGAACAAAGAAAGAAAACTAGCAACACTGCTTAAAAATAAAAATTAAAAAAAAAAAAAACATTTGGAGCTAATCATGGGGAAGATCCTTCCTACATGCATCCGATTTTAGGGACTTGTCATACTTTCTTCTCTACCTCATTCCACTCTATGTGTTTTTCTTGGCATGATGTCTGCTTTCTTCCTTTCTTTGAGAAAATGAACAGTATTTGCTCTATAGTAACACTTTGGATATGACAGCTCTCCCCCCTCCAAAAAAAGCTTCTCTTCATCCTCCAGTGTTTAACTTGACATATTTTTACCTCAGAAGAAAATGGGCTAGGAAGTCCAACACTTTCCCTCTAAGCAAGCTCTTTTAGGAAGAGGGCTCACACGGTACATGCAAAGCCTCTCAGATACCAAAGAAAAGACTCAAATGTGTGTCATGTGGCAATTCCATATCTGAGTCCAAAATACATCTTTTCAAAGAGAAACTAGTTCTTTTTACCATGCCTTTTGTCCTAAATAATATCCTAAAATGAGTATCAACACACTTGTTTTGGACAAGTGGATGGGGGTGGATGAATAGGAAGGATTTAAACAACATAATCTATCCTTCAAAATATCTGGAGGTTTTACACAGAATGCACTCACATGGTAGACCTATGCCAGGTAATAAAATTCAACTTGAAGGCAATCTACACATTGACATTACCTAGCCAAGGTAAGGCATGTGCAATGCAGTAGTTTCATTTAAACTATTCATTGAAGAACCTAGGGTGGTTATTGACTATGCTTAAAGTGAAGTCAGCACAAACTTCAAACCAATTTAGTTGCCCTTTTTATGGCTAGAAACTCCCTTCACACTCTCCTGTGGAACTGCAGGCTGCAAATGTCTCAGGTTTGCCTTAGGAGAAGGGGAGTTCAGCAAGAGACACCACCAGTCACATATTTCTAAATTTCCTGCATTCTTCATCATTTATCTGGTTTACTTTAAAGTTCAAGGGCGAGTTCCTGATATGCAGGATGCTGGCTCATGGTTAGATAGCTACTTTAGAGACCAACTCTGTTGTTCCTAGCCTTGCTAACTACCAACCAAGATACAAATAATGCATGAGCTTTATACGCAAGGAACTTACAAAGGAGTAAGAGAAAATAAACATACATCCTTATAAAGCTAAATAAGAAAACAAAGTTTAAATGGGCTCCTCAGAAATGATAGAAATTCAGTTAAACTTTAAAAAAAATAGGCAGGATTTAGATAAATGGAAAAGAACAAGAGAGCATTTGGAAGAACATGAGTAAAGGCATGCATACAGTGTGAAGGCGAGAATATACTAAGTGTGTTGCACGTGGAAATGGACCAGTTTAACTACCCCTACACCTCAACAAGCACTTCACAAAGGAGATTTCGGGTGACCTGAGAAGGGATATGGCATTCGTTTATATTGCTAATTCTTGGGTTCCTTCCACCCAAATGTATGGTTAAGAGGATATTTTGTGGAATCAACAAAGGTGAAGGAGGGGTCCCAGATGGAATGGGAAGAAGTGTGATCCAAGGATAATAGAGAGGATTCTGCAGTCCTGGCAGCATTCACTGGTTTCCCTCATGGAAGTGACTTCAACTACCTGATGAAAGTAAAACGGAGTCTCCCCTTTTTGTAGCCTATTCATGACTACAAATCACAGTGTCCCCATTCTGTTATATTAGAATTCATCATTTGGATCATCTATGGAGATCCTGTGATAAAATGATTTCCAGGATCACTATCCTTTTGGCCAAGCCACAAAGACCTTAAATACAGGTATATCACAGCAATCAAGGGAAGGGGGTAAAAATAAAAAGAACTGACATGAGAGTACTTATTTTTTGAAGTATGTTAAGCAACTCGTAATTCTCATTCTTCACCCAGAAATCAGCTCAGGTTAAGCTCCTACACTTATCTCTCAACCGATTCCCAGGAAACAAAACATGTGTTTATTATGTACAACCACACAACTACCTGTTTTGGAAAAGACAGAAATACCCAAGCTCCCAAAGCTTTGTTTCAACCAAAAATGGAATGAATGAATGATGCCTCATACACTGTGTATATTCTGCCTATGGGAGTCCTTACCACTTATAATGTAGCTAGTCTTAAGTTGAATTTAACCCCACTATAATTCATTTAAAATGAATAAATCTAAGAAACTGAGGAAGCTGTATCAGAAAGCAAAGTGATGGAGGCAAAGTAGGCCATGGGAAAAAAATTGTAAAAGCTGCGGCCCAGGCTAAAGATACAATCAGTTTATACATCTAACAAAGAGGTCCCTACAGGCTCCACGTAGCCTCAGCCTCAACAATTTCTTATCCCTCAAATCCTTGCCTGACAAATTCAATTTATCAAATATTTCCTGATTACCAATAACAAGGTAACTAAATTTTATATTTAAAAAAAAAAATCCTTTTCTAACATTCTTTCCCCTCACCTCACTCCAGTGTTACAATTCTTAAAGTTTTATCAAGATGGTAAAAATACCCAGAAATGAAAATGCAGAAAATTAAATATCCAGAAAAATTCAATGAATTACCGTCTCTACATGTCAGAGGAATTAAATGGACATCACCAATTAAAAAGCCATTCTGTTTCATTTATTTCACATTTGTAGAATGTTTCTAACTCCTTAAGAGCCCCTTCCTGCCTAACACTACATTTGATTCTCACAATAAGCCTATGTGAGGAAGCTATTAACAGGAGAAGAACCGGAGATGCAGTTGACATGGTAAAACTCAAGATACCACTATTCTAGAGCTTTTCCCCTCTAGGCCTTTCCAGGTGGGAGGTAAAGAGAGGGAGGAGTGATGTTCTATGGTTTTCCATCTAAATCAAGTGGGCACTGTGCACCTCCTCTAATAAGAGCTTGTGGTATATTTGTGATACAAGTGATGATGAAGTACCTTTCCTTCTCTTTTCCCAATTCATTCAAAATATATACACACACACACAGTATTAGCTAAGCAGTATCTTAGCACATTACTTTAAAAGAACTAGCGAAGTTTATTTTCCATTTCCTTCTTCCACAGTTATTTTTTTCAATATTGTTATTTACACGCCATAAAATTCACCCTTTTAAAGTGTACAATTCAGTGGTCTTCAGTATATTCACAGAGTTATGCAACCATTATCTCTGTTTTATTCTAGAACATTTTTATTACCCAAACCTCAAGCTTATTAGTAGCCTCTCCCATTCCCCTTCACCCAGCCCTGGCAACCACTCACCCACTGCCTGTTCTGGACATTTCACATGAATGTAATTAGACAAAATATGGTCTTGTGTAACTGGCTTTCAGTAGCCTAATATTTGCAAGGTTCATCCATGTTAGAGCATGTATCAGTATTTCATTCCTTTTGTTGCAAATAATATTTCCTTATATGGATATATGACATTCTGTTTATAATTAGTTGACAGACATTTGAATTATTTCTATTTGGCTGTTATGACTAATGCAGCTATGCACATTGTATAAGTTTTTGGACAAGCTTTTGTGTGGACATATGCTTTCATTTCTCTTCGATATATATTTACAAGTAAAATTGCTGGGTCATACGGAAAATCTATGTCTAAGACTTTTAGGAACTGCCAAAACTATGTTCCAAAGAAGGTTGCATCGTTTACATGCCTACCAGCAATGTATGAGGGCTGCAATTTTTTCACATCCTCACCAACACTTATTTTCTGTCTTTTATTATTATTATTATTATTATTATTATTATTATTATTATTAT
>PVJL010012135.1:0-32673 GCA_004026885.1 Lyroderma lyra
GGCTACCAACGAACAAGTCTAAAAAAAGGTGCTTAACAGAAAAGCAGAAAAACTCGGAAACCTGCTTACGCAAACCTCCCCGCACTGCGCCCTGCTCTATAGAAACTGATGCCTGAGCCTTAATAAATGAAACTTGATCAGAGAGCCTGTCTTGTCTCCTTTCTTCGCGTCTCTTGTCCCCCTTTCCCGTTTCGTTCTCAGGGTCTCACACGTTCATCCCGCGGGCCGGGACAAATGTACATGCAGGTCATGGCCTCAGCAAGAATGTTTCCCAAATTGGAAATGAGTTTAACAATCAGGCCACTCTATAGACAGCTCTTTGCCAATTACCAATGATGTTACTCAAACTGCTACTGAAGCCCCTCCACCATTCAACACCCTATATTATCCTCTGTACTTCTGAAGATTCAGATTTAATGCCTGGCTCTCTTCCAACCCCACTGAGCATATCTCAACCCCTACATGTGTGCAAAAGCCATTTGTTATGACTGTAATGCCCCCTTTTCTTCTTCTTTCCATTATCTCCCTTCCAACCTATTCTTCAAAGGACATTTAAGCCTTCCTCAAGTTTGTCAGCCCATTTATACTTGTTCCTCCTCTGAAAACCTCTGGCATTTACTATCTATTTACCTTTGGGTCAATTAATTATATATCTTCTAGAATTTTTAATGTATCTCATGATTTTCTTGCTTCTACCAAAAGACTGTTATCTCTTTGAATGCAGAGACTTTTTCTTATACTCCTTCCTGTCCACTGTAGAACTAGGCACAGTGCTAGGAAAATAGTAGGAGCCCAGTAAATAACAATTCACTTGGCCATTAATCAATTGACAACCTTTGATACCATGGATTAATGTTCATTTTTCTTGTATAGGTTGTGTACCCTAAAAGGAATTGAGAAACTAAGGTTTGTGTGTATGTGTAGTGTATGGCACACACATAAATATTTACCTCATTTGTTCCTTTCAGAAGCTTTGTGATGGTTGGTATTGCCTATTGTATAGACAAGAAAAACTGACACTCAGAAAGTGAAATGATTTGCCTAGGTTTACATAACTAGAGAGCTGAGTGCTGGATTTGAATCCAGGCTCTTCTGATGCCAAAGACACAGTATTAGCAATTATGTTGCCTTCCTGACACTTGAATACCAAGGCCCAGTCATAAACAAGGTGGGCATTACAGTCTAAAAATAATACATTTTAATTAAAAAATATATTTTACTATTTCATTGTGTAAATTTACCACAATTTCTTTATCCAATCATCTATCAAAGGACACTTTTGCTGCTTACATGAATTGCCCACTATGAATAGTGCTGATATGAACATTAGGGTATGTGTAATTTTGCAGATTAAGGTTTTCAATTTCTTTGGGTAGGTACCCAGAATGGGGATTGTTGAGTCATATTATAACTTTGTTCTTAATTTTTTGAGAACATACTGTCCTCCATAGCGGTTGTACCAGTTTGCATTCCCACCAGCAGTGTATGAGTGTTCAATTTTTCTCTACGATTTCTCCAACACATGTTATTTCTTGTCTTATTGATAATAGGCATTCTAACAAGTGTGAGGTGGTATCTCATTGTGGTTCTGGTTTGCATTTTCCTAATTGATAATGAAATTGAGCATTTATTCATATATCTGCTGGCCATTTGTGTGTCTTCCTAGGAAAAGTGTCTGTTCAGATCCTCTGCCCATTTTTTAATTGAATTGTTTGTTTTTTGTTGTTGAGTTGCATAAGGTATTTATATATTTTAGATATTAGTCCCTTATGATAGGCATTGTTTCCTAATATTTTCTCCCATTCAGTTGCCTATCTCTTTGCCTTTTTGATAATTTTGTTTGCTGTACAGAAGCTTTTTATATGAGTCTCATTCATTTATTTTTGCTTTTACTTCATTACCTTTGAGGTCAGGTTCATAAAGGTGTACCTGAACTCAAGATCTATAAGTTTAGTACCAATGTTTTCTTCTATACAGTTTATTGTTTCAGGTCTTATGTGGAGGTCTTCACTAAATTTTGAGTTAACTTTGGTATATGGTGACAATTCACAGTTCAGATTCATTCTTTTGCATGTGGTTTTCCAATTAAGAAAAGATAATATACAGCCATTTATGACAACATGGGTGGACCTTGAGATCATCATGCAAAGCAAAATAAGCCAGACCAAAAAAAAAAACCAAAAAAACAAAAAAACAAAAACAAAAAACAACCAAGAACCATATTACCTTACTAATATGTTGGAACATAAAACTGAAAGCAAAGATAAAAAAAAAATTCATGGATATGGTCAATCATTTAGTGGTTACCTGAGGGTAAGTGGTGAGAGAGGTGAGGGAGAAGAGAGGGGAACTCAAATACATGGTGATGAAAAAAGAACTGACTCGGTGGTGAACACATAATGCAACACATAGACTATGTATTATAGAATTGTACATCTGGAACCTATAGTTTTTACTCACCCATGCCACACCAATAAATTTAACAATAAAAAAATAAATTATGTAGTTTATATTTTTGAGCCAAGTAAACAAATCAAGTACTCAACAATAATAAAATTTATGGAATTTTGGAAAATTGTTGTGAAATAAGTGAAAAATAAAGTATTGTAGCAATGTTAGTTGTTAGTTGAAGGCCTAAATAATAAACACAAAAGCAACCATATTTATCAAATAAGGTAGTAAGTATGGAAGTTGGTGGAGAACTGTAATAAAATTTAGTTTTTATTTATTTGGGTCATGGTTTAAACAATACATTTTACACCTATATATGTCAATATGTGCACTATTTCTATTTTGTTGTGTGGTAATATGTACATTGTTTCTATTAGGTTATGACCTATTTTGACCTTGAAAATAATTATACACAAGGTGAATATGGAAGTACTATGTATTTGGAGGCTTAGTACATGCAGATTCATGGAAAAGTCCTGGGACTGAACATATACCTCCATAATCAGATAACAAGAAAATGTGGAAAAGGCTGGCCACTCCAATATGGTAATTAATAATGGTTATTAAGGGAAACTTACATACCAGGCACATCTTTGGTGACTGCAAGATGAAATAGCTCTGTGCTAGTAAAAAGGTGCCAAAGAATTATATAGAACAAGGCAGGATTGTCACTATTGTTAGTGCATAAATAATCCCAGCTATGGGTAAATGCTTTACGTGCTTGACCAGGTCAGGATAATGGCTTATTCCAGAAACCAGTACATAGTTGGAGGCAGGGGATAAGTAATGGTTTATGTCAGAACGAGCAGCAATTATGTTCAGTGTCCCAGTGGGGTTAGTGGGAAGTAATGTTCCCTTTCTGGCCTTGGGGGCAGCATGTGAGTCAGTCAACCATCATGATTTGGAATAGTTTCTCCTCCACAAGGCTGAAGAAAAGTTTATGTTAAAAGCATGTAAGTCCTATATTTAAGGATGAACAGTGGCCTACTGTATACCTGAATGCATGTCATAGTCAAAATACTATGTCAAAAAGTGGGAAACAGCAGCACTTCTGCTCAGAATGGCTGTAGGAAAGACCATCCATAAAGGTTTTATAAGATTTCTCAATACTTTCTAATTTCTTTATGCTCATTGTCATCTACATTCAGCTGTCTGTATCTCTATAACAATTGACAAATTCATAACATAAAATTATTTCATGAGTGGTGAGAAAGAAAGGATACATGCCAGTTCTCAGGAAGTGGGGTGGTAGAATTGCAAGGCCTTTATTGGGTGGCAGAATTTAGGACAGAGTACAAGTCTGAATCAATGAGGCCTATAGTAAGGAAAAAAGGGAATAGGAGATTTCTGAGAAACAGTCTTAGGAATGTCTTAATACGCCTTCTGGGTCCTGTTCTTTAAGAAGATTCATTATTTTCATTACATTTTTTTTTCTGTTGTATCTGTTTATTTTGTTCTTTAGATTACAGATATAAGAAAATTACATTGCATCTGTCTTTTTCTGTTTCACACACTCCACTCAGCATAATGACCTCCAGTCCCAACAATGCTGCTGCACATGGCAAGAACTCATGCCCTTCCATGGCTAAACTATATTAAATTGTATATATGTACCACTTCCTATTTATCCACTGTCCATTGACAGACACCCAGGCTGCCTCCACATTTTGTTCATTGTAAACAATGCTGCAATGAAAATATGGATGCACATGTCCCCTCCAAGTAATGTTTTGGGTTTCTTTGGATAAATACCCAGATATGCGATTACTGGGTTCTTCTTTGTCTCCTATTATAGCATTTGTTTTAAAGTCATTTTGTCTGGTAAAAGTATCACTATCCCTGCTTTTTTTGTATGTTTGTTTCCATTTTTATGAACTATCTTTTTTCCATTCCTTTATGTTCAATCTGTGTGTGTCTTCAAATCTGAAATGAGTCTCTTGTAGGCTGCATAGGTAAGAATCTTACTTTATCGATTTAGCCACCAGTATCTTTTGATTGGAGCATTTAATACATTTACATTTAAAGTAATTCTTAGATATGTAGTTATAGCCATTTTATTATTCATATTTTTATCCTTTTTTTTTCTTTTATTGTTTGAGAAGCTCTTTATCTGCCCTTCAATTATAAATGATAGCTTTACTAGGTAGAGTAATCTTGGTTGTAGGCCCTTGCTTTTCATCTCTTTGAATATTTCCTGCCAATCCCTTCTGGTATGCAAAGTTTTTATTGAGAATCAGCTGCAAGTCTTAATGGTGCTCCCCTACAGGTAACTAACTGTTTTTCTCTTTATGTTCTTAAGATTCTTTCTTTGCCTTTAACCTTTGGTGTGCTATCTCCAGGCCTCCTCAGAGGGGCCCCACTACAGGACAAGTTTAGCTGTAGCCTATGCACTGCCTAGTGTCACCTGGAATGAGCCACACAACAATCCATAAATGCTTGCCACCTGCACGGGGCTTGAAGTGACCTTGAGAGGCCAAGCTACAAATTGAGACATGCTGCTACTATTTCTGGGCATGGGGCTCCTCAGCAAGAGTTACAGGACATGCTGAAGCCAGATGCTGCTAGTTTGGGCTTTGTGAACCTTTGAGAGATTTTAGGAAATTGTGAAGCATAATCCAAGGCAGGTCATTGATACGGAAAAGCAACTTTAAGCAGTTTGAGTATGCCTGAAATTTGTCTCGTGGTGGGGGTCTTAAGGAATCACCAGGGTAGGGTGAATGAATGGTGTTAGGTTGATGGGACTCGGATATGGAGGCTGCCTGTGTCTGCATGCTGGGAGGGCTCACCAAAGAAATAATGGATTCTGCCAGCACTTCTTTCTGGGAGATAACTGCACCTCCAGTCCTTTCCCTGAAGCCAGACAATTCAGTTCTTTTTTGTATGTCCCTGGAAGCTTTTGAGCTGCTGCCCCAGCACTGGAACTCAGAGTGAGTGAGTCCATTAGTGTGCAAGTCCATGTGCAGGCCCTTTAAGAGAAGTGCCTGGGACTCTATCTGCCCTCTGGTCTCACTTAGCCACAATTTCCAATAGTTTTTACAGCCAGAGTTATGGGGAGCTCTCTTTTTTGCATAAGAATCCTGACTGGAGAGCCTGGTTTGGAGCTGGAAACCCTTGTTCCTCTGGCAGGGACCTCAATAGCCAATATATTTCTTCTGATTTTTAATGGTAACCAGTGATGTGGGACCAGCCATTCTGCATCTCTGCCACTCATGACTTGACTTCTTCTGTATATCATTAGCTGTAGGGCTTCTGTTCAGCTAGACTTCAAGTGATTCTAAAGGATGGTTATTCTGCATTTAGTTGTAATTTCAACATGTGTGTGAGAGAAGATAAGCACAAGATTTATCTACTTTGCCATTCTGACACTTTAATTTTTGATTATTTAATCAAATATGATTCAATAAGCATTTGATATTTAGTAAAGCATATGATACATAATTTATTGGATTCTGGGAGAGGTACAGAGAAAAGCAAACTAAAATCTTTGACTTCTGGGAGCTCACAAATTACAGAGTAAAACATACCCATTGAAACAAATTCTGATAAAAAGCTGGCTTTGGCAGAGAGCTATAGGTTTATAAGAGAATGAGAGAGATTGATTTTGCTTGAAATTGTTGAGGATGTAATCTTGGATAAGATATAATTTTTGTTTGTGTTTTAATAGAAAGGTCATATTTTTACAAGTAAACAGAGAGAAAGAGCCTTCCAGGTTAGGGGAAACTTGCAATAAAGAGATTGAGGTTAGGAGGGCCCTGGATGTACATATGCATTATGATTTACTCTGGAACCCAGTACCATTGCTGAGTAGAGTTATGGTCATAAAATTCTGGTTGGAGAGATATAATTTTGTTCTCTTCTATACTATGCCAAGGGCATATTCCATTTATAACTGAGTAATATTTTTATCTTCAGTGATGACAGTATCTGAGGTCTTCAACTCAGGTGATGAAGAGCCCATCACAGTGGCCTATGGACCTCTGCCATTAGATTCAGTGAATTTTTCAGACTCATGATTTCATAGAAACCCTATATATCTATTTTTGATCTTCCTGATTACAATCTAGAATAGTTAGAGAAGGGAAAAATGTCCAATAACAAGTCATTCAACAAGGCAGATTATCATTCTATAGTCTATTTTTTTTAAGTTGAGGGGAAAAGTTCTTAGGGGGAAAACACGTGCGTGCCCAGAAATTTCAAATCACCACGATTCTAACCATGAAGAAAAACCCTTGAGCAAAAGTTAATATTATGAACTAAATGTTTGTATCTCCCCAAAAATTTGTTGAAAACTAACCTCCAATGTGGCATAGGGCCTCTGGAAGTGATTAGATCATGAGGGTGGAGCCCTCATCAATGGGATTAGTGCCCTTATAAAATAAGTCCTGGAGAGCTCTTTCTTCCCTTGTGTCACATGAGAACACTGTGAGAAGAGAGATATATATGAACCAGGAAGTGAGCCATCACTAGACACTAAATTTGCTGGTGCCTCGATCTTGGACTTTCCAGTCTCCAGAACTGTGAGAAATAAATATTTCTTGTTTAAGTATATGGCATTTGTTATAGTAGCCCAAACTGACTAAGACAATCACCATGTGTGGAAGAAAGATCTGACTTATCTAGAATGAGAAAATCAGATTGCTTTCTTACCTGCCTCTGTAGAAGCAACAGGATATCCTGATAAAAACTTTGGAATCTTAATAGCTGCGTGATATTGAGCAAGTTATTTTACCTCTCTGAGCCTCATTTTCTTCATCTATAAAATAAAGATAATAAGAGCCTTCTTGCTAGCTTTTTGTGAAGATTAAAACTATATATATGCATGTACACACATATACAGGATATATATATATAATCTCCTAGCTGAGTGCATGGCATGCAGTAAGCGCTGTATATATAATACTGTCATTTCTATTATATTTAGTCAAGTTTTTTCTGCTTCCAGCAGAATTGCCCACCATTTGATTATAATCTACATGAATAGTAGAGATGATGCTTGGTTCATCTAGCATCAAATACATTGCATTGCTATTGTAGATACTTAATAAATATTTGTTGGATGGATGGATGGATAGATGGATGAAAAGAGCACCATCTTTCAAAGTCTAATACCTAACTGACACTAAAAATTACTTGTTGAACATCTTGCAATCAACCCACTAAGTAAGGGATGGGAAAACAGAAAAACCAGCGTCCAAAAATCCTTAAGGTAGTTTTTTTTTTTTTCTCACCAATCTTTATAAATGAAGAGTTGAGTTTCCCCTCTCCAACTTTTAGTGACCTGGTCTGTCATCCTCTCCAAAATATAAGTTAAACAAAGTCTCAAAGCTAACTCCTCAACTGAGAGAGTAAAAACTAACCAGTCACGGGGTTTTTTCTGTTTAACTCAATTACTTGCTGCTAAGCTCTTAAAAAGACCATCTCCTGGGAGACTAAGAGACCAAGGTGCTCATTGCTTACACTAAGCTTGAAATATAACTTGGATCAGGTCCTGAGAGACCTAAATTTTTCTTGGAATTGAATACAGAGAAAGGATAGTGTTTAATTCATTTTAGATCAAAATATAAATTTGTACTTTGGAATTGCAATTTTTTTATTTCCTTTTGCCCTTCTATAGTTTGAAATAAAATCTTAACAGTTGCTTTATTAGCTGATATTTATGTAAATGCCTTAGCCTTACATAACATTTAAGTTGTGTTTTATTAAAGCACATATTTCCTGAGTACCCTGCCAGGCCCTGGGACTGTTCTAAAGTCTCATACAAGTTTGCCGAATTCATCCTAGGAAAGTCTGTATTTGGTAAAATGGCATTTCAGTCTTTGAGCACTAAATTTAAAGAGATACTTTCAATTTATGTCAGAGTGAGCAGCTTCCTCCATGACTGCACTAGAGGGACATGGAAAATATGTCTACTCTTAAATATTCCTCTTTCCATTCCCAAGCTCAATATCTCCATCCTTAGCATCACCAACAAGGTCAATAGTGAAGAAAGTAACATTATCTTCTTTGTGGAGTGTCCCAAGTGGCAAAAATACATTTTACCATTCCTATTAACATGATGGCTCAGGTTTCTTGATTTACTGAGCTTGGTGGAAGCTTAGACTCTGAATAATTTCTGTGGAGGTAAGGTAGCTAGTGCCATCTGCATGCAGAGCTAGAGGGTTGGATACTTGAGTAGGCCAACTGTGGGGTGAGAGGAAATGGAAAAGATGCCTTTAGGGTGAACCCAGAGACAAATATAATCTACTTTATAAATTTGCTTCAAGATGACACTGTGGATGAGCTTTTCCTGCAGGAAAGCAAAATATAGTCTGAATAAGAGCAAGCTAAATTTCAATGAAAGGGATACTTTCATACCATGCCTACCATTTTGTTTAAATTAAATGTTTGTTTTCTTTCTTTTTCTATGATATAAATGGATTAGTGGTTCTCATTTTATGAAGGTCATCAGCATTTTCCCCTAAAATTAAGTTTAGCGATCAAGGTATTCTTTGTTCATAGTAAAAAACATACAAACAAAAAACCCCTGCTGAAATCCTTCTCAAATGTGGAATAACTTCTCTTTCAAAATTCTAAGGAGGGTATTTTCCTTCCTCTGAGAGTCATCTAGACAAACTAAAAAGTTAATAATGGGTATGAATTATCCTCCTCCTCTATTACTCATATGTCCACTTTATTTCATTGTGCTTGCATCAGCTACAAATGGTTATAAAAGAGTCAGGATACAGAACAAGGGAAGGAGAGACAGATACAGAGACAAAAAGAGAGAGGGGGAGGAGAGGAAGAGGGAGAGAAAGCGAGGGAGAGAGAGAGAGAGAGAGAGAGAGAGAGAGAGAGAGAGAGAGAGAAATAGGGAGGAGGAAGAGGTAAAGGAGGAGGAGGGGAGGGAAAGAAATAAGGAGGATTATGAAACCAATATTTTGTTATATGTATGCCAGCCATTGTTATAGTCCAGATAATATAGCAGAAAATAAAAAAAATTAGATATAACCCTTGCTTTCATGAAGCAAACAGTGCAATAGGGGAACATAGACAGTATACAAGATAACTAACAGAAATAAATAGTAAGTCAGTGTTATGTGCAATGGAGAAAAATAAATTAGGCAAGAAGAATGATAAGTATGGGGCAGGGGCTTTCTCTTTCACATAAGGTTGACAAAGAAGGTCTCACTGAAAAGGTGACATTTGAGTGACTTTCTCAACTGTATCTTAACTCAGTTTTTTGTCAGGGTGAATGTTATTCAGTGGTAGCAGAAAACTTCTGGATGTGCAGTGATGAGGCATGGCTCCAAAGGAGACAATGACTTCTCTGAAGGCAAGTCTCCTGAAAGGTCATCTCTTCTAGGCCCTGTATTTACAAACAGTGGTAAGTGACTTGCTCAAGCACATAGGCAAGTGAAGATCAAAGCTAAGATAATAAATTAGCTTTTCTGATTTCTAATCCAGTGTTGTTCCCATACTACCTAGTGCTAATAGGACACAGGTATTTCCTCCCACCCCATGCAAAAAAAAAATAATAACATGGATATTGTTTTCTTTTATTAAATTTGTGGAAGGGCCATTGGTAAGTAAAGATTACATAGGTTCCAAGTGTACAATTCCACAATACATCATCTATGTGTTGTGTTATGGATTCATCATCTATAGTCATTGCATCGCCATACATTTGAGACACTGTTTCTTCACTCTCCCCACTCTCCCCATATTCTCAGATAATCACTAATGACTAAACTATTGATTGTGTCCATGAGTGTTTTTTCTTTGTTGCTTTCAGCTTTGTGTTCCACAAATGAGTGAAATGATATGGTTCTTGTTTTCTTTTTTCTGGCTTATTTTGCTTTGCATGATAGTCTCAAGGTTCATCCACGTTGTCATAAATGGCCCTATTTTGCCTTTTATTATGGCTGAGTAATATTCCATTGTGTATATGTACCACAGTTTCTTTTTTTAATTTATTTTTATTGTCACACGTTTTGGGGTGACATATGTTAGCAAGGATTGCATAGGCTTCAGGCATACAATTCTACAGTGCATTGTCAACTTGTATAATAAGTTCACCACTTAATGTGACTTCTCTTTCCATCACTATATGTTTAGCTCCCATTCCCTCCTCTCCCATCCCCTCCCCCTTGTCCCCTCTCCTCCCCACTTGTCCCCAAATAAAGAATAACTTATTGATTGTGTGCATGGATTATTTGTTCAATCATTTCTTTTGTTGTTGTTGTTGCTTTCATATTTATATTCCAAATATGAGCAAAGTCACAGTTTTTTTGTTTTTCTTGTCTGGGTTATTTTGCTAAGCATGTTGATCTCCAGGTCCATCCACTTTGTTGCAAATGGCAATATTTCATTTTTTCTTATAGCTGAGTAGTATTCCATGGTGTATATGTACCACACTTCTTTATCCAGTCATCTGTTGCAGGGCACTTGGGTTGTTTCCATGTTTTGGCCACTGTGAACAGCACTGTAATGAACATTGGGGCACATAAGTCTTTGCAGATAAAGATTTTCAAGTTTTTTGGGTAGATCCACAGAAGGGGGATTGCCAGGACATATGGTACCTCCATTCCCAATTTTCTGAGGAAACTCCACACAGTCTTCCACAGTAGTTGTACTAGTTTGCATTCCCACCAGCAGTGTGCAAAAGTTCCTTTTTCTCCACATCTTCTCCAGCACTTGTTATTCTTTGTGTTCTTGACAAAAGCCCTTCTAACAGGTGTGAGGTGGTATCTCATTGTCATTTTGATTTGCATTTCCCTGATACCTAATGAGGATAAGCATTTTTTCATATATCTGCTGGTCATTTGTATTTCTTCACGAAGAAGTGTCTATTTAGTTTTTCTGTCCACTTTTCAATTGGGTTGTTTTTTCTGTTATTGTTGTTAAGTCTTATTAGTTCTTTATACATTTTAGATATTAGACCCTTATCTGATGCGTTATTGCAAATATTTTCTCCCATTAATTTGGCTATCTCTTTGCTTTGTTGGAGGTTTCTTTTGCTGTGCAGAAGCTTTTTAGTTTTATATAGTCCCATTCACTTATTTTTGCTTTCACTTCCCTGGCCTTTGAGGTCAGGTTCATGAAGTCTTCCTTGAGTCCTAGGTCTATAAGTTTAGTACCAATATCTTCTTCTATACAGTTTATTGTTGCAGGTCTTATATGAAGGTCTTTAATCCATTTTGAGTTAATTTTGTATATGGAGAGAGTTCACAGCTCAGATTCAATCTTTTGTGTATGTTTTTCCAGTATTCCCAGCACCACCTACCTACTAAAGAGGCTGTCTTTTCCCCATTGCATATGTATTGCTTCTTTATCAAAAATTATTTGCCCATAAATTTGAGGATTTATTTCTAGGTTTTCGGTTCTGTTCCACTGGTGTATGTTTCTGTTTTTCTACCAATACCAAGCTGTTTTGAATATTGATGCTTTGTAATATAAATTGAAGTCAGGTAGTGTAATGCCACCATCCATATTCTTTTTTTTTTTTTTTTTTTTGCTTTTTGGTATGTGGGTAGCTCCCTGACTGGGAATCGAACCCAGGCCGCAGTGCTAACAGCGCCAGCGCCGAAGCCTTAAGCCACTACACCATCAGGGAACTTCCCCATATTCTTTTTATGTAGTATTATTTTGGCAATTTGAGGTCTTCTATGGTTCCATATAAATTGGTTAATTCTTTTATCTATTTCGTGAAATTATGATTGTGGGATTTTGATAGGTATTGCATTAAATCTGTAGATTGCTTTGGGCAGAATGACCACTTCAACAATGTTAAGTCCTCCTATCCATGAACAGGGGATATTTTTCCATTCTTAATGTCTGTTTCAATTACTTTCAAGAGTGTCTTACAGTTTTTCATGTATAAGTCTGTCATGTTCTTTGTTAGGTTAATTTCCAGGTATTCCATTCTTTTTGTTGTGATAGCAAAAGGAATTGACTCCCTCATTTCTTTTTCTGAGGATTTGTTGTTTGTATATAGGAATGCTGTTGATTTTTTTACATTGATTTTGTATCCTGCGACTTGACTGTATTCATTTATTGTCTCTAATAGTTTCCTGGTGGGATCTTTGGAATTTTTTTATATAAAGGATCATGTCATCTGCAAATAGTGACAATTTGACCTCTTCTTTCCCAATTTGGATACTTTTTCTTCTTTTCTCTTGCCTGATTGCTGTGGATAAAACTTCCATTACTATATTAAATAACAGTGGTTACAGGGGGCATTGCTGTCTTGTTTCTGATTTGGGGGGCATAGGCTTCAGCTTTTCCCCATTCAGTATGATGTTAGCCAAGGGTGTGTCATATATGACTTTCATTATGTGAGATACTTTTCTTCTATACCTATTTTATTTAGGGTTTTCATCATAAATGCATGTTGTATCTTGTTGAATTCTATTTCTGCATCAATTGATATGAGCATATGGTCTTTATCTTTTATTTTGTTTATGTGGTATATCACATTGATTGATATTTTTTATGTTGAACCATCCTTGTGCTCCCAGGATGAATCCCACTTGATTATGGTGTATAATCTTTTTGATGCACTGTTGTATTCTATTTGCTAATATTTTGTTTAGGATTTTTGCATTATTTTTCATCAGAGATATTGGTGTATAGTTTTCATTTTTTGTGTTGTCTTTACCAGGTTTTGGTATTAGGGTAATGTTAGCCTCAGCATAAGTGAGGACATATTGTTTCCTCTTCAATTTTTTGGAAGAGTCTGAGAAGGATAGGTGTTAATTCTTCTGTGAATGTTTGGTAGAAATCATTGGTGAGACCATCTGGTCCAGGGCTTTTGCCTTTAGGAAGACTACGATAGTCATGTCAATCTCTTTTCTACTGATTGGTCTATTTAGATTATCCAGTTCTTTTTGGTTATATCTAGGTAGGCTATAAATTTCTAGAAACGTGTCCATTTCTTCTAGGTTGTTAAATTTAGTGGCATAAAGTCCTTCATAATATTTTCTCATAATCCTTTGTATTTCTGTGGTATCAGTGGTAATTTCTCCCCTTTCATATCTAATTTTGGATATTTGTGTCCTTTCCTTTCGTCCTTTGATTAGACTAGCCAGGGGTTTGTCAATTTTGTTGACTTTCTCAAAGAACCAGCTCTTTGTAATATTAATTTTTTCTACTGTTCTTCTGTTCTATATTTCATTTAGCTCTGTTTTAATTTTTGTTATATTTTTTTCTGCTGCTGACTTTGGATTTTGTCTTCTCTTCTTTTTCTAGTTCTTTAAGATGGGATACTAAGGTGTTTACTTGTGGTTTCTCTTGTTTCTTAAGATAGGCCTGAAGTGATATAAATTTTTCTCTTATTACTACTTTAACTGGGTTACAATAATTCTGATGTGTTGTATTTTCATTGTTATTAATTTCTACATATTTTAATCTCTTCTTTTATTACTTTATGCAGTCATCTTTTAATAAAGTGTTGTTTAATCTCCATGTATATGTGTTTTTTTCTGCTCTCCTTATATAGTTGATCTCCAATTTCAAAGCTTTGTGGTCTGAGAGTACACTTGGCATGATTTTGATCTTCTTGAATTTGCTGAGGCTACTTTTATATTGCAGCATATGACCTGTCCTTGAGAATGTTCCATGTGCACTAGCAAAAAAGGTAGAATTTCTTTTTGCTAGATGAACTGTCCTGTAAATGTCATTATGTCCAATTGCTCTGAGGTCGCATTTAGAGCTGATATTTCTTTATTTATTTTCTGTTTTGATGATTTGTCCATGCTGTTGAAGAGTGTTTAAGTCTCCCACAGTGACTGTGTTTTTGTCAGTTTCTCCTTTGAGATCTGTTAGTAGTTACTTTTGATATTTTGGTGCTTCCTGGTTGGGAGCATATATATTAATTATTATCAAGTCTTGTTGTTGTATTGTGCCTTTCATCATTATGTAATGTCCATCTTTGCCTCTTACTATCTTTTTTAACCTTAATTTTATTTCATCAGATATCAGTATGGCATCTCCTGCTTTTCTCTGGTTACCATTTGCTTGGGGTATTGTTTCCCATCCTTTCACTCTGAGTCTGTGTTTGTTTTTATTGCTGAGGTGTGTCTCTTGAAAACAGCATATGGATGGATTTTGTTTTTTAATCCAGTCTGCTACTCTGTGTCTTTTTATTGGTGAGTTCAGTGCATTAACATTTACAGTGATGATTGATATGTGAGGATTCCCTGTGGCCATTATTTGTTTTTTTGTTTGTTTGTTTTTGTTTCTTTCTCATTGCCCCAACTTTATCCCATTTTTCCTGATAATTTGTTTCAGGTTGAAGAGCCTCCTTCAGTATTTATTGAAGTGCCAGCCTTGTGCTAACAAATTCACTCAGGTTCTGTGTGTCTGAGAATGTCTTTATTTTACCTTCGTATCTGAAAAATAATTTTGCTGGATAATTTATTCTTGGTTGTAAGTTTCTCTCTCTTAAAGTTTTGAAACTTCTGGCTTGGAGAGTTTCTGCTGTGAAGTTTGATGTCAGCCTGATAGGTTTTCCTCTAAAGGTTATAATTCTTTATCCCTGGCTACCTTGAGAGTTGTCTCTTTGTCTTTAGTTTTGGATATCTTTAGTACCATGTGTCCTGGAGAAGATCTGCTAGAATCTAGGTATCTAGGGGACCAATTTTCTTCTTGAACTAGAGAGTCCATGTGTTTCCATAGTTTTCCAAAGTTCTCATCTAGTATTTGTTTGAGTATGCTCTTTGTAGAGTGCTCTGCTCATTCTTCTAATCCTATTATCCTGATATTGTTTTGTCTCATGGAGTCAGATAGTTCTTGCAGAGTTCTTTCAATCCTTTTGTTCTGTATTCACCTTCTTCCCTTTTCTAGGATGTTTCCACATTCTGATCTTCAATATCACTATTTTTTTCCTCCTTCTGGTTGTCCCTGTTTCCTATGGCAGTTATTTTGTTTCTCACTTATTTTATTGTATTATTTATCTCTCAAATTACCATCTTGATCTTCCTTATATTTTGAATTTCTTTGTTAATTTGTTCCTTTTGTTCATGGATTTCCTTTCTTATGTCATTCATCACAGCTATGGAGTTCTGCCAGTATGTTTTCATTTCTCTCAGAGTCTTTAGAACAGCTACTTTGAATTATCTGTCTCTTATTTCAGAAACTTCTATGTCTAAGAAGCTGTCTTCTGGATAAATTTCATATTCTTCTGAGCAGTTTTAGTTTTAAAGGAATTCGTCCTGTCTGCTGGGTTCTTCCTCTTTGACATGAGGGCGTGATGTTCAGCCAAGCCCAGGAGCCCTGATTAGTATTTGTATGATGTCTTGCTGTAGGGCAGACACTACGTGGCTCTGGGGGCCAAGTTTTGGGAGGGGGGGTTGTTTCTTATTTCTGGTCTCCTGCCACATTTGGAGGTGGTGTGCATTTATCCAGGGTCCCTCCACTTACTGCAGTTAGTTAGTTGGTTGGGGAGGAGGGGGGAGGCAAACAAAAAGAGTGCTGGGGCAGCTCCACCTCTTGCCCTATGCTAGGGAAGCTGAATTATACAGGCCAAGACTGTTCTTGCTGGCTGGGGTGAATGCTATCAAATCCTACATTCCTCACGGGCCTGCTCCAACAACCAGCTGTTGGGGTGGAGTCTGCAGGCTGGCACTGCTTGTAGGCCCCAGGGGCGTGCATACAGGTGCATGCTCCACAAATCCAAAGCTGTGGGCATGACCTCAGGCAGTATGAAGGTAGCCAGCCTGCCTCCACAGTGGGCCAAAAACAGGAACTGAGGCCCTGCATAGGAGCTGTGTGCACTTGTGCTGTGGGTCGTGAGGGCGCCAGGAGCTCAGGTGCTGTCTTTGGGGACCCACTTCAGCCTGCGGTTGTTCAGAGTCCTTCTTCCACCCTCTTGTTACTCAAAAGCTTTAAAGGCTGGCTCCCAAGCTCTGTCCCCAACACACTGCTTTAAGGCCCGGCTCTCCCACTGTCTCCCACTGTTCTGCCACTTTACTGGGTTTAACTCTTGTTGCCTCTTAGACTCCCCACTCCCATGCATTGTGCTGCTCCCAGATAGTCAGCAGCAATCGGATCCTTTCATGATCCCTCTTACTCCCTACCCTCTCTCCCACTCGCCCCCCTACTCTCCAACCTTCAGGTGTTTACTGGTGATGCATGGATTTCTCAGCTGCCATTGTGTCACTCAGGGTCTTCTTTTTTGGCTCCTGGATGGTCGTTCAATTGTGTTTTCTGGGAGAGGCTTTAGCGACCTCCTCTCCAGTCACCATCTTGCCCTCACTCTGACAGTTTCTTTATCTGGTCATCTATCAAAGGACACTTTGGCTGTTTCCATGACTCGGCCACTGTGAATAGTACTGTGATAAACATTGGGGTACATATATTTTTGTAGACTAAAGTGATCAAAAAATTTTGGTAGATAGATATCCAGAAGTGGAATTGTTGGGTCACATGGTAACTCTATTCTTAGTTTTTCAAGGAACCTCCATACTGTCCTCCATTGTGGTTGTACCAGTTTGCATTCCTATCAGCAGTGTATGAGGGTTCCTTTTTTCTCTACACCTTCTCTGTTTACCAAAATTAACTCAAAATGGATTAAAGACCTCCACATAAGTCATTTAACAATAAACTGTGCAAAAGAAAACATTGGTACTAAACTTATAGACCTTAGGTTTAGGGAGGACTTTATGAACCTAACCTCAAAGGCAATGGGAGTAAAAGAAAAAATAAATGAATGGGACTATATCCAACTAAAAACTTCTACACAGCAAAATTAACCATCAACAAAGCAAAGGGACAACCAACCAAATGGGAATAAATATTTGCAAGCAATGCCTATGATAAGGGGCTTATATTTATAAATAACTTGGATATTACTCTCTAAGTCAGTTGTTCTCGGCCTTGAATGTGTATGTGAATCTCTTAGAAAACCTGATAGAAATGAAGAAACCAGGTTCCACCTCCAGAGTATTCTCAGACAGAGGGTTCATGGATGTACTTTGGGAACTCCCCTTAGGCACTTGGGCAGAGAAGTATATTCTTTTATCAGAGTTTTATCTTGAGTGATTTTCAGATATCATTTTTTTATTAAAGGTTAATTTAAATCATTTTATTTTTCTAGAAGTCTTGTATTTCTTTAAACAAGTAACCATTTTTTTTCTTATCTGTATTCTCTTAGAATCATCTGTTATGTATATTGTACATGTGAGCCTTCAGAGTAGAAATACCTAGAGCATAGGAACTGTGAAAAAATATAATGAATATAAAGCTATAAAGAAGATTTAAAGGCAGATGATAGAGGAGTTTTAGGCCAAGGAATTTGGACTTAAATTTGTTTAAAGTGTTGAAAAGCCTTTTTAGTCTTTTCAAGAGAGAGGCGATGCTATCAAATTTGTTTTCTCAGGAAAATAAGTTAGATAAGAATTTGTATGTTAGATGGTGCTGAGCAGCTTGTGGCAGTAAGATAATTTTAGGAGGTAATTTTAAGATTACAGTCAAGGGCAAAAATGAGCTATAAGGATGAGCAAAGAGAGGACATGGGCAATGCAAAAAATTGGAGAGGTTACAATCCACAAGACTTGATGACTGATGAACTCTGTGGTAAGAAAAAATAAAGGGATCAAAATGACTTCAAACATTCTAGGCTTGTAGTGCCAGGGTGTGAAATAAGAATCACTTCAGGAAGAGAAAATTTGGTGCCAGAAGCTGGAAAGGCTTAGTTTTGGCCATGTTAATTTTGCAATGTTTGTAAGATAATCATACAAAAAGAGGAGTTAGGTTTAGAGATCTAGATTTGGCAGTGATTATTCAACAAAATCTATTGAGCACTTACTATATTTCAGGCACTATTTCAGGTACTTGGTATATGATGGCTGTCTGGCAAAAATCCAGCCACAAATGCCTCTATTTTTCATATTACATGGCTGGATATTTTCTGAACAGCCTTCCTATGTCAGTGAACAAACAAACAAATTCCTCTTCTTTCATGAATCTGACATTCTGGCAGCGGTGTGGTGAGCGGGCATAATAAATTATATTTAAGTAAGTTATCTCATAAAACAGAACATAGTAAGTGCTATGGAGAAAAAATAATTGAGGTCAAGGGAATGCCTATGATAGTCCAAGAAGAGATAGGCACAAGGGGAGGTAGTGCAGGGTGAGAAACAACAAGGGTCAAGGGCAGACCCTTTGGGATACTGACATTAAGAGTGTGATGGAAAAAATAACAGTGATTAACCAGCAGAGGAGATTAAAATTGAAATAGGAAGACTGAGAGGAGTATAGAGTTATGGAAGAAAAATATTTGTACCTTCTTGTAAAGATCAGTATCAAGTGATGCCAAGGAGTCAGAAACAATGAAGGCATAGATGAGACCATTGACGTGGAAACTAAGAGGCCACCAGTGGTGGTAGTAGAAGCAGAAACCAACTCATAGGTGTGACATTTACTTTATGACACACACTCGTAGGATTTTAAAGAGAAAATGGATGATAAGAAAATAGAGATGAGGAAAGAAGGAAATTATTTTTAAAGTTTATAAAATAAAAGGTATATTTGGGATTGTACTTTGAGCTAGTAAGAAATAGACTATGCAGAGATTTTTTGGTTGATGGAGTTATTGCTTTGGAGTGTCTACTGACAGAGGAAGGATGCAATGGGAAGAAAGAGAGTGATAATTTAAGAGAATGGGAAATTAATTCTTGAAGGTAGAATTAAGACCTTAAGAGGGACTTTTATTTTAAAGGTAATAAAATTATGGGGTTAACTTTGGAAGAAAAAGCAAAATATAACAGGAGATAAGGGAAAGAGAAGTTGAGTGAAGATATGGAAAGATTATGGTGGATTTTCAGTCTGGCTTATTTCACTTAGCATGATGATCCATTTTGTTGCAAATGGCAATATTTCATCTTTTCTTATAGCTGAATAATATTCCATTGTGTATATGTACCACAGCTTCTTTATCCAGTCATCTGTCGCAGGGCACTTTGGTTGTTTCCATGTTTTGGCCCCTGTGAACTGCGCTGCAATGAACATTGTGGTACATAAGTCTTTGCGGACAAAGGTTTTCAAGTTTTTTGGGTAGATCCCCAGAAGGAGGATTGCTGGGTCAAATGGTAGCTCCATTCCCAATTTTCTGAGTAACCTCCACACTGCCTTCCACAGTGGTTATACCAGTTTGCATTCTCACCAGCAGTGTACCAGAGTTCCTTTTTCTCCACAGCCTCTTCAGCACTTGTTATTCCTTGCCTTTTTGATAATAGCCATTCTCTCATATGCGGAATATAAAACTGAAAGCAAAGAAAAAAGAAATGAAGAAACAAACAACCCATGGACACAATCAATAGTTTAATGTTTATTTGGGGACGAGTGGGTTGGGGAGGGGAGAAAGGGGAGGGGGTGGGAGAGGAGGGGGTGAAGCTAAATATAAGGTGATGGAAAGAGAAGTCACATTAGGTGGTGAACTGATTATACATCAAGTTGACAATGCACTGTAGAATTGTATGCCTGAAACCTATGTAATCCTTGCTAACAGATGTCACCCCAATAAGTCTAACAATAAAAATGAATTTAAAATAAAGATTATGGTGGAAGAAAATGAGAATGGGAGACTTTAGTATTTTATAACTTTAGTTTTTGAAAAGCATGATAAGGGTAAGAAAAACAATTGTGAGGAAACAAATAAAAGGATTTGGCCAGCTGTGTTGTGGGTCCAACTGAGGTTGTATATAACTTGTATGAGTGTGTAATGAGGTCACTCAGCCTGATGAGTGGTTGTGTGTTTGTGTGTATACACTAGGATCTTTATAGATGTGGGAGATTAAAACAATAAGTATGAATATACCCAGGATTGAGTGTAAAATAGTAGTCTCAGAAGAGGATGAAATTAGGTAAAATTGATTATTGTTCAGTTTAGAGTAGAAATGATTGATGCTGGTATCCTAAAATTGGTAGAAATTGAGGGGAAATAAAGTAGTATTAGGAGACAAGATTAGGGAGATATCCAAAAAGTGAAAAGTCAAAGAGGTGGAAGAGTAAGTTTAATGCGAGTGAGGTTGAGCAGAGCTTTAGTCTCCAATTGGAGACTAAAGAGGAAAATTTTAAGTTTTAAGATTGCAAGGTTAGAACTGATTCAGGTGATAACAAAGTCATGCTGTGGCCACTGAGTTGATTTCTAAACTAGAAAGGAGATGAAGATTATTGGAATAAAGGAAGTTAAGGCCAGTGTCATGAGTGAGTCATCCACATGAATGTTGAATTTGTTCAAGGAGACAAGAGGGAATATGATGGAAAAAAGATGATAATCTGGGCTCCAGAATGTTCTATGACTGCACTGGAGTGCTTGGGAGTGAGAGCTAAAAATGACAGTGATGATAGTTTATCAGTCAGATGACAGTGGGGAGGTATGATGAAAGAAAGTCTAGAAGATACAATGGGGAAATCTAGAAACTCTTACCAGTCCTCTTAACCCTAAGATATATGGAATATAGATGACTCAAGAAACTACAGAGCAGGCATGTACTACCTGTGGCCTAGAATAGTTATGAATGTGGCCCAAACATTCTTAAAACATTATGAGATTTTTTTTTGTGACTTTCTTTTAGTTCATCAGCTATCATTAGTGTTTGTGTATTCTATGTGTGTCCCAAGACAATTCTTCCAATGTGGCCCATGGAAACCAAAAGGTTAGATACAACTTCTATAGAGCTCTACTAATTCAAGTGTGACTTGTGAATTATTAGCACCCAGAAATCACCCTGACCTATTGAATCAGAATCTGCATTTTATTAGTGATTCATGTACATATTAAAATTTAAGAAACATTGAAGGAAGTGTCATTATAAAGGGAAAGCTAAAGTTTAATGAAGTAATAATAAAAACTTTTTAAAAACATTTGTTAACAAGGCCAAGGAATGGGTGTAGTTGACCTAAGTGGAGAACTAATCACTTATAATTGGAACTAAGGGTGTGAACCTAAACTGCTTAAGTGATGGGGTAGATCCAGGCAGATTATCTTTGTCCTGGATTAGCTTCAGAGGATAGAGGTAACTTGACTGGTTGTGGCTGCTTGGGCTGTTGGTGAATCTCCCTGGAAGGCTTTTCTTAGGTAAAAAGAATGTTGGTGTGCCTTGCCTGAAGACTGGTTTGTGGCTGAGACCTGGTATAATTGCTTATAATAATGAGGCTTCTTGCTGTGGAGTGGATCCATGTTGGAAGGCAATGTAAACATTTCCAGTTAGTTGATGGAATAGATTAAATCCTTCATGAAGTGATCTGTTTTGAGACCACAGGATCCAGGTTAAGTGTCAAATGGTGGGTCTTGAGAAAAAGTTGAAGGTGTAAACAAATGCCAGAGGACAAAGGTGCCTCCAGCTGAAAACTCTTCAAAGTTGCCTTTAGCTTTTCAAAGCTTTGTTTATTGCTTTTTTTCTGTATTTATTTTACTAGCTTCATTATTTTTCCTTCCAAATAAAAAGTTAATATTTATCTAGGCAATATTAATTAAAATACCCTAAAAATGTAGAGCCTTAAATGAGAATAACATATGTGCATGTAATAGTATCAATATTGAAAGACCATGCTGTGAGAAGCCATAGCAAAGCTTTTTTTAGCAGACTTACTTCTGGGATCACTAATGATTAATTAGCATGTATCATAATGTAAAACAAATGTCACTCTAGTTACCTGAGGTTGCTATTATTTGAGAATGGAGTGATTTTTCTGTTGATCACCAAGAGTAAAATGCAAACTGCCTGCCATCTTGTGGAAGATGGTGGGTATCTCATGCACAGAAACAAAAGCAAGTAAGTTCCTAAACTCTCGCAGATACTCCTGGAAGCTTTCATGGATGTATTGTTTCCTGTAGAGAAGTGTAGTAAGGATTAAAATGGAAATTATTACATTGTCAATTAAAAATTGCACAATTGTATTTCCTTTCTCATTACATATTTTGAAACTTAAGCATTTAGCTTTATAGTAAACTGACCTGTCTTTCCATTGGTGGCTGCTCCTGGAGAAAGTGTGAGTTAACCTGACGTGCTCAGTTTATTGTCTGGCCCCAAGAGAAATTGTAGCTAAATGAGTATTTCAGATTGCTATCTCAGAAGCACAGTGCAAGCTATGAAACAGTGGACTGAATGCCAAGCCAGCCATTCACATACTGAAGCAGAATTCTTGGAGCACTAAGGAGTTCAACCTGCTCCTCAGGGGCCCCCAAATGGCTCTTGTGTTCAGGGTAGCCATCAGCTCAGTTGATTACTGTAACTTGCTCAAATATCAGTGAAATGTGTGTCCTGGGGAAAAAATAGATATTTCCTAACTCGAATGACAATTGATAAAACAATTGAATCAGTAAAGGGCTGCTTGGAGGAGGCAGGTGAATAGGGCAGTGAGATAAATTGGTGTTTGGAAAGAGCAGGAAGATAAGACTGTGGACAAACTCCTTAACAGGTGCTGTTGGTCAATTTATGGTAGGCGAGAGTTAAGTGGCTGTTTCATTAAACTGGCTGGTCAATTTAGTCAAAATGGTCAATTTGGTAAACTTGTATAGACCCATCAGATTCTTTTTCAGAGATGCTGTGACGGCCTGTAGTGTATTCAACCCATTCTTATATGTCCAGTCCTTAGTCCTGCATTTTATCTACCATCTATTTTTCTTTTTCTTTTTCTTCCTTCCTTTCTTTCTTTATCTCTTTCTTTCTTTCTTTCTTATCATTTCTGTATCTATTATCTATATCTGTCCATCTATCATCTATCTACCTTAAATATCAAATTGGACTCTGGTTTTAAGTACATTTATGTATTCCTGACTTTTTCGTAGTAGTTTGGGAGTCGATCTTAATGATATTAAATTTATTTAATAAATAGGGGAGGATACTATACATTAAATATAAAACATACTTGTTGATGGACAATTTAGGAGGGTTTGATAGGAATTTAAAATTATTCTTCCTGCTTTGTAGCCTATATTTTAACTGAAGAGCATCCATACAAGCTTTCTACAGTAAATATAGAGTCATCAAAAATAATAGACCACTCTCACACATTTATTATTCAGGAATCAGTTTATATATACAAGTAAAAACTTGTATTTCTCCAATGACTAGACACTTGAAAGGGTAACTCTACAATTTGGTACACTCTACAATTTTATATAGCACCTAAGTTTCTGAGTAAACACTTGTGAAAGTATTCATTTATTTTTGAATCTTTCTATATCGTCCCAGTTATACTATAAAAAATGAAAGAAATAAAAAAAATACTACAGTCAATTAGTAGAAAATAGATAATTTGGTAACCTTTCATTCATGGGTTTTTTAACACAATTTTTTTTTATTTGTAAGAATTATGCTAAGTGAAACAAGTCAGACTGAGAAAGATAAATAACATATGATCTCTCTTATATGTGAAATCTAAAAAGTCAAATAAATGAACAAACAGCAACATACTCCTAGATACAGAGAACAAATTGATGGTTACTAGATAGAAGGGGATATGTGGGCTGGGTGAGAGAGGTGAAGGGATTAAGAAGTACAAATTGGTAGTTTCAAAATAGTCACAGGGATGTAAAATACAGTATGAGGAATATAGTCAATAATCTTGTAAAAACTATGTATAGTGTTAAATGGGTACTTGACTTATTAGGGGGATTACTTCATAAAGTGTATAAATGTCTAACCATATGTTGTACACCTGAAAATAATATTGGATATAAAGTACAACATAAGAAATATAGTCAATAATATTGTAAAAACTATGTACAGTGTCAGATGCATAATAGACTTATTGGGGTGATCACTTTGTGAGATATACAAATACTTAATTACTAGGTTGTTTTGTACACCTGAAACTAATACAAAAAGAATTTCCCAATGTCACCCCAATAAGTCTAACAATAAAAAAACTCAAAATATGCCTGCCCCTCCTTATAAATTTTGGTTCAAACATATTTATACCTATTAATTTACTGGAAATGAGAAATACATCTCCCAAAAACCTCAGCAGCATTTTGACATCACAATGTCTGACAATAAAGAAAACAGTTTAAGTATCTTGTCAATGGTTTCATTCTTTTCTTGCATATGTGCCACAAAAGTACAATTTTTGATGGAGAGTAAACATGAAACCTGATATACAAGTTGAAACCAAACTAAAGGGGAAAAATTGCTCATATTAAATTTTGCTTTTAAGATGGTGTGAATTTTAAATGTACATTCTTTTAAAATGTGAATGTAGCTGTGTATTTACCTGTAAGAATAAATGTCAACTAGGAGCATTTCAATTTTTAGAGGTACTTAAAATTTAGTAAAGAATTGAAAATTTGAAAATAAAAATAATAATTCATGTTTTCGAGCTAAGGTAAAGCTTTCTGATGGGTGGAATATATTATAGGTCCAAAAATGCAGTGTTGTGAGTAAATAAAATAAATTGCTTTCCAACTGCTGAAATAGTATATGTAAAACCCCTCAGTTTGCTTGTCTATATGCTAAAGTTGTCCTTGGTCCATTCAAACTGTGGGTCATACAGCTTTTTCTCTCTCAGTATTAGGTGATACACATCATTTAATGAGAACAATTCATTAAATATTTTACTCTTTATAATTTCAGGCTGCTTCTGCTAAACAAGACTGTATTATAACAGGAAGTGAAAGTTGACGGCATAAAACCTTTCTTTTCTTCAATCATTGGGAAGGACTGAGTAACTCACTTATGGTTATGTTACCCTGGGGCACAGCTATTATATTTTTTACTAATGGAAATATTCTATTAGACTCGAAAATATTATGATTTTATTTACTTATTAAACTAGTATTTAAAACTATATTTTTGTTACAGAAGATTACACACCAATAGGAAAGTGGCAAAAATAGCTTCCATCTATAGTGAAGGATTAGAAATGATAACAAATCCATCAGCAATTTAAATTTCTATTTCTATAGGTATTATCTCATGTCCTCTTCGTGTGTTTTCTCCTGCTTTACTTTGTATTAGCTATGTCTTGTGCAATATGAAGACTCTGCCTCACCTATGGACCCACAGTTGAGGCAAACTTCATGATATCAGAGTCATCTTGTTTCTCCTCCTGATATGCCTTTGTTTTGAGATGCAATTTCTTTTGGTCTTATTATTTAGCTTACACAGTTGGCACTTGGGAAAGTCTATAGAAAACTTCAATTCATCAAATCAAGAATGACTGAAAAAAACATCGCTTAATAATACAGACAGCCCCATGTTTGGTTACTACAAATATGAACATAGATTTCAGCCCTTATTAAGATGAAAGTCTTTGAGGTCACCCAGCTGTCAAGGTAGGGGAGGTGCAAAGAGTGGTTGGAGAGGCTTAAATTGGAAAATCTCCATATAGGAATGACTTCACGTGTCTAATATTTGTAGTCTTTCAAAGGGGGGCATTCGAGAGATGACAAAAAGCCTGATACCTTATGAAAAGAGGGGAGGCTGATTATACAAGAGCTTCAATTATATAAGTAGTGAAAATTGATTCAATTAGTTGAGTATTTTGAATCCATAACATCAAACAACTTATTTGGCTCTTTTCTACCCTTATCCCCGAGGTGACTAAAAGGAGTGGTTGTAGACACAACCTCTTACCCACTTTTTATTCTGTCAGGTTCATGCTGATGGTCACAGCTCAGTTCAGGGGTGTGATTACATTTGTCAAACACCAGCATGTTTTTTTTTTATTTATTTTGTTTTGATTTGTTTGTTTTGTCAATGAGGACCAAAATATGTAGGCAATTAAGTGGAAAAGAACACCAGTTAAACCAGCCATTTGGCTAGTTCATTCCCTCCATTTACTGAGCAGCTCTCTTGTTCTGTCCCTCCATTTGCTGACTAGTTCCACAGAACCAGCTACTCAGTAGCACTGCCTAGCCATGTTCTGATTGTGTTCCAGGGACCAAACACAAGAATAGGAACTGGAACTTGAGTTGCATATTTACTGACAAAAAATGTGGATAGCATGACTCTATCGGCAGGGATGTTGATGTTGATTTAGGTTAAATTGTTTACTCATTCATCTATAATATTTCTTGAGCATATACTATGTGGCTGTTACTCAGCTGATAATGAAAGAAAAAAACAGTTCCCGGGATATAGAGACATTAAAGAGGAAAATTATAATACAATGTGATTAAAAACTGGATAACTCTCTTTTTTACTTTGTGAAAAACTGCTTCCCCAATTTAACCCCTATTTTCTTAAACAGGATGGTTAGTGCCTGCTTTCTACACTCTCTTCCATCAGTTGATGCTTTGAAATTCCAAAATGTTCTAACACTAACACTTCGTGGTATGTGTCAACACTTCACATCAACTTGAAACTTCCACTGAGTCTGGAAGAACAAATGAAGGGTTTCTCTTTGGCTAGTTCCACAAAGGAGATCTATTGTGCTTCAGTCCAGCACCTGTAAATTGGCTTTGGTGCAGAATACCCTCCTGCCTGTGAAGTGCCAAAGGCCCTCTAATGGGCAGGCTTTCTAGAAACACCTGTGATTGGGTGTGATCTTACCCTTCTCTTACATCTGCAAAGTGCATACAGATAACCCAGCCACCATCTCCCCCTTAAGCACAACTTGAGACACTGTAACAATCATTGCTACTGTGGAAGCCACTAAATGACTGTGCCTTAGTTTGTGTTGGAGTATGACCTCCAGGAAAGTTTCACAAAATGAAGACCTCCTAATTTATTCAATCAAAACAGAAAACATTGGCTTTAGCCAATCATCAAAATAAACTATCAATAAGATCACTTTCAATAAGAGAGATCGCTCCCTATATTTCTGTATTCTCTCATGCTACACATATACACACTTCCCATTTAGGACTGAGATCTTTTGATGAGGCTCTCAGTAATCTCTGCCTCCAATGCACTTATTATCCAAATCACTCACTTGACATTTTGACCTTATTTATAGTGTTGTTAATGCAAGTCCTATCTTTTTCTCACTTACTACATCTAGTCTTTCAGTAAATCCTTTGTCTTTACTTTTGAACTAAGTAAAATAATGTTTACTTCTCACCATCTCTATGGCTACCATCCTGCTCCAAGCCACCATTATCTGTCTCCTGAATTACTGCAATAGTTTTGTAATTGGCATTCCTGTTTCTATTCTTAACCCTGTGTAGTCTATTTTACTCATAGCTGCCAGAGTAATTCTTTTAAAATAAAAGGTAGATCATGGCACTCCTTTCCTCAGAATTTGCTATTGCCTTTCCATTGTCCTTAGATATAAATCGTTTACTGTGGCCTCCAGCACCCTACATAATTTGTTCCATCTTATTATTCAATTTCATTTTGTATTATTTTCCCCTCAGTTAATTATGTGCCAGGAACACTGGTCTTCTTTTTGATTCTCAAGCATGCCAACCTTTTCTAACACAGAAATGCCCTTGTATTGGATATTCTATTTGTCTGAAATTAACTGCCCCCAGATCTCACGGCTTACTTTCTCACTTCACTTTAATCTCAGCTCAAATAAACTTCTGCCTATATATCTTCACATGACTAGATCCTTTTCATGGATCTCAGGTTAGAAATAATCTTAGAAAAGCTACTTTATCTTCCCTATCTACAGTAACTTTTCTCTTTATTCTACACATATTAAAAGTCAATTCCTTGTTACATTACATTTTTATAGCCATTACATTTATAACTATTTGAAATTTTATTGTTTACTTTTTTCCTTGTCTCCCCAGCACTCTTTTAGAATGTGCTTTTCATGAAGACAGGAACTGTCCACCTTGTTAATTATTGTGTCCCTAGCACCTAAAACAATTTCTGACATATAGTAGGTATAAGTATGCAATCACTATTATTGAATGAATGAATGAATGCTGTAGGAGGTATTATTATACATAGAATTGATGCAAAAATTAGATTAATAAGTGATAATAATGCTTATGGATATGCTTTTATTTCAAGGTGAGGGGTTTCCTTTGATATTAATGAAAAATATTAATATCTGGAATAGTCAGAGGACAATTTCCAGTTGAGGTTCACAGTCATAAAGGTTTTAATATTTTCACTGCTATAGCATGCTGAAAGCCATTAGAATTCCACCTACAATAAATGAAATGCTTTCTAATGGTGGGGGGTAAGTTTCCTATGGAGACTTTTGCAACTTTCCATCAATATCATCTTCCTTACCCTGTCTGCCAAGTTCTAAAGAGAAATGTTGCCAGTATGAAGATAGTGGGAAATTATTTACTGTTGAAAGACCGCTTCAACTAAGTACCACATGTACTACTCCCTCATCATAATTCCACATCATTACCACCATTAACCCAAAAAGGAGGGCTATTGTAGTGAATGTTATGATGTGTCACCCAAATTTCCCATTCAGTAATAAGGACTCATCCCGTAGTCTACTAGGAGTGTTGGCTACTAATGACTCATAGCTGAGTCACTCTCCAAGATCTGGCCTCATCTCAAAGGAACTGTCTCACCCAGGGTTATGCCTTCCCTTTAGAGAGCAGCCAATATCTAGTGACTTGTTTATGTAAGCCCTGGTCCCCTTGCTTCAGTTTAGGACAACTTTGAAGTGCCATCCTAACTCCAGAACTTCCTGTGGGATTGGCTGAAGTATTTATTGTAACTGTATGGTCATTTAAATCCTTTCTGTGTCCCAAACTGCTTCTCTAATTCTCTTTGAGGTCTAATTCCCTTTGAGGTATTATTTCTGAGAGGATCCCCCTAAAAAAATTAAAAATAAAAAAAAAATAAAAACCTCCTGTATATAGATATACATCTCAGATTTTCTTTCTTTCTTTCTTTTTTGTTTTTGGTGGTTCCCTGGCTGGGAGTAGAACCCAGGCTGCAACATTGAGCATGCCGAAGCATGGCCACTACACCACCAAGGAACCCCTAGGTTTTATTTCTTAAGGAATATGACTTAAGACTGAATTCTAGGGAGAAAACTCTAATATGGGATTTTGGAAGTAGATTGATTACCCACCAGTAAGCTTATAATGAGACTTATTTCAATGGTGGTAAGTGGAATACTAACATTTTTTGGCATTCTGTAGCTGTGAAATTGTGTAGACTTTTATTACTGGTGAACTGGGACGTAATATCAAAGGAATCAAATACATTGGCAGGAGCAATATTTTGTTCATTTGAGTTTTTGGGTGAAGTAGTAATTATAAAGATTGAAGAATTAAATGGCTTTTTCTAGATCAGGCATGTCCAACCTGTAGCCCAGGGTAGCTTCTCAACACAATTTGTTTTTAATTGTTAAATTTATTTGGGTGACATTGGTTAATAAAAATTACATGGGTTCCAGGTGCACTGCAATATGTGTTCAACACACAGATCTTTTTCCATCACCATATATTTGAGTCCCTTCTTTTCTCCCCTTCCCCCTTGCCTTCAGGTAACCACTAATCTATTGACTATGTCCATGACATTTTGTTTTTTTTAACACAAATTCTTAAAACATAAGATACTTTTGCGACCTTTTTTTTTTCTTATCCTCTGTCATTAGTGTTAGTGTATTTTTTGTGTGGCCCAAGACAATTCTTCTTCCAATGTGGCGCAGGGACTCCAAAAGGTTGGACACCACTCTTCTAGATGCTATTGATGCCTTTGACAAAAACAGTGAAAGGCTAACGTGGACTAGTAGCTGATTTAAGTTTAAACTCTCATCTTTTTCAGCTGGAAGGCAGAAAGAGTTAAAAGTCAAGCCCAGGACTTAATTATAAGGATCTCAGATCTCCAGGTAAGGTTGAATTCTCAACCCTAGCAAGTCAGCTATGCCAAAGTCAGAGCACTGATAGGAAGAAATGAGACTCTCAGACATGGCAGAAGGGCATCAGAATCAATGCTCTTTCAATTCTTGACTTCCAAAATTCCCCCAAACATTCTATGCTTGTAGAAATGGCCAGTGATTCATCCTTGCTGGAAGATGTTATAGATATTTCTATTTTTCAAGAAAATGTGTATCCCACTTCCCAGAATCTACCCCCAATCCCCCAATTTGCCACCAAATCCATGACTAAAATTAAGTTTCATTACCAGTTGAGGAAGTGCTGAAGAAAAAACAATGGACTGTATATCAAGGGAACTGTAGGATCTAGAAACATGAACCAACAGGAGTCATGGCAGTGTATATGGGACTGGATCCTAAGTATGTTAGATCAAGAGGAGCAAATAATAAATGAGAAGTTATTGATATAGGATGATTCTCCCATTATATAGAACTTATCTGTCAAGGACCCTAGGGGACAGTGCAAACATGCTCCTAGGATGAATCTTGGGAGCCTGGGGAAAATGTTCATTCACAAAAAGTAAAATAAAAATGCTAGAAATTGCATGGAAGATGGTGCAGGAAAGAATCAAATGTCTCTAGAATTGGTTATGTCAATGAAAGGGAACACACTGCAAAACCTGGAAACAAACCAGTCAAATATTTTCTGCAGAAAGACTCAAAGGTCATTCCATTTACCAAAGCAATAAGGAATATGCTGGTGAGAGCGGCACTACCTTTACTGAGAAGCTTACTGGCTGCCCTATGTAAGCCTAGACTGACAGTAGGAAAAGTTATTAATATAATAAAATGATGATACTTGATGGAAAAAAAAGTGATGAAAGGACCTGAAAGAAAATAGTCCAGATTTCAGTGATTTACAATTAGGAGTTAAGTAGATGCAATTACTGTAATGAACGGCAAGATACAGTGGCAGCCAAGGGGTCCTGATCTGCAGAGAACTATAGCAATGGTTAATAGAGTATGGTGTTACTAGGAACAAGATAGATGGAAATCCAAGAAGGTCTTTTTTAAATTTTACAACAAAAAAATGCCAAAAGTAGATGTTCAGAAGGGGCAACTTCCCCCCAAATCATTATCCTTTGCCCAATCTCTAGCCCTGAGCCTAGTCTCATATCCAACTAAGATAAGCAGAAAACCCTATAATGTTGTCTCCAATCCTTCCATAAAGAGACTTAAGACCATCTATTTACGTAACTATACACTGAGGAAAAGGGAATACCCATGTATTCTGAGGATTGGTAGGATCAGTTGACACTGACACCTGGATATTAGAAGTATCATCATGGATCCTCTGTTAGAATTAGAGTGTATGAGGGTAGATAGTAAATGGACTCCTGGCCCAAGTTTAGCTCAAAATAGGTCTACTCCATTCATGGATTCACCTGGCAGTAATTTCTCCAGTCCAAAAATGTTTAGTTAAACTGGATATACTTGGTATATACTTAGAGAAACCCCAATATTGGGTCCTTGGCCTGCAGAGTATGAGCTATCAGTGAAAAAGTCAAGTGCAAGCCCCCTAATCATTCTTACTTCCCCCTATTGCCAGACAGTACAGTAAGTCAAATATAAAATTGCACCCTGGTGGAAAGGTAGAAGTTAGTGCTACCTTAAACACCTGAAAGATGCAGGAATGGTACTCCTCATTAATTTACCAGTCTGGCCCCTTCAAAACAAAATGGATACTGGATAGGCTGACCATATGTTTTATTTTAAACAGGACAGGAAACAATGGTACTCTCTCATTTCATATGGTACATATGGTCAGCCTACTGACACCTTGAATTTAGCCCAGTGAGACAAGGCTGACCATATGTACTTTTTGAAATAGTACAGTACTGTTATTTTCTGTCCTGTTTAAAAAAAGATGTCTGTTTGGCATAATACTTGAGGATGACCATTGACTATGGTAAATTCAATCAAGTAATAGCCCCAACTATAACCACTGGTTTAGGTGTCTTTGCATAGAGTGCATTAACATAGTTTTAGGTACATGGTATATAGCCATTGATATGGCAAATGAATTATTTTCCATTCCTATCAAGAAGGAGGATCAAAAGCAGTACTCATTCACGTGGGACAGACAATAGTACACATTTTTAGTCTTGCTCAGAGCTATGTTAAACCTCCCATCTTCTGCCATAATATACCCTGAAGTAACTGGGACCATATAGGTGTCCTGCATAAGATCAGATTGTTCCAATCTATCAATTACATTAAAACAGCTATACTGGTATTTACAACTTTTTCAACTTCAAATCAAAAGTAAATCACTGAGATGTGATTTTAAAGGACTATGAAAATGTTGCCAATTGTACAAATATAGAATGTTGGTTTTTAGCATAGAAGTTCATCTAAAAAGAAGTACATCTACAAAAATGTTAGCATACAGAGGAAAATAATCTTGGACTATATTCTCTTATGAGCTAATTTTGAGCAGAGTATTCTTTCTTCTTTTAAATAATTTTATTAAAAATTAGCTAACATACA